>PVJC01000546.1:81127-120427 GCA_004026665.1 Murina feae
CCTATGTTCTCCAAGCAAGTATAGATAATTTTAAAAATTCAAAGAGGAACATAAAATCAAAGTCACACATTGTAATAATTTATGGAAGATGAAATATATATATATATATATATATATATATATATATATATATATATATATATAAACTAATAAAAGTGAAATAGTAAAATTAACCGTTTCTCCGGGTCGGGGTAAGCCATGCCCACCAGCCAATCAGAGTGGCTGCATGCAAATTGACCCAGCCAAGATGGCGGCTGGCAGTCACGGAGACAGCAGCGGCTCAGGCGGCCTGGCACGGCCAGGTGCAGCGCAGGCCGTTGGAGGCGGCTGGGGAAGCAGCGTGGAAGACAGGACCAGGGGGCCACAAGACACCAGGACCAGGGGGCACGGTGAGCAGAGGCATCTGGGATCCCCCAGCCAGCACCCCGGCCAGGCCTAGGCTGAGGCAGTGGCTGAGGAAGACGGGATGAGGGGGTGAGGAGAGCAGAGGCATCTGGGATCCCCAGCCAGCACCTAGGCCGGGCCTGGTGGAAGACAGGACCAGGGGGCGTGGTGAGCCAGAAGTATCAGGGACCCCCCAGCCTCGGCTGGGGCAGTGGCTGCCGAAGACAGGACCAGGGGGTGTGGTGAGCCGGAAGTATCAGCGACCCTCCAGCCACAGCCCCGGGCCAGGCTTAGGCTGTGGCAGTTGACTGAGGAAGATGGGAGGAGGGGGTGTGGTGAGCAGAGGCATGGGGACCCCCAGCCAGCGCCTAGGCTGGGCCTTGGCTGAGGCGATGGTTGTGGAAAACAGCATGAGGGGGCGCAATGGTGGCCGGGCCTAGGCTGGGGCAGTGGCTGCAGACCATGGAACCAGGGGGCCTGGGGATGCAGAGGCATCGGGGGCCTGGGGATGCAGAGGCATCAGGGACCCCCCCCTCCCAGCCACCGCCTCAGCCTGGCCTTGGCCTGGGCAGCAGCTACAGAGGACGGGACCAGGGGGCCAGAGAGCCAGAGGTATCGGGGAGCCCCCAGGCACCGTCTTGGCGAGCCTCAGCTGGGGCAGTGGCTGGGGAAGACAGAACAAGGGGGCTGGCAAGCCAGAGGTATCGGGGAGCCCCCAGCCACCGCCCAGGCCAGAGGTATCGGGGAGCCCCCAGCCACCACGCAGGCCAGGCCTCGGCTGGGGCAGTGGGTGTGGAAGACAGGATGAGGGGGCACGGTGAGCAGAGGCATCGGGGAGCCCCCAGCCACCAGGACCAGTGGGCACGGCGAGTCAGAGGCTTGGGGACCCCCCAGCCACTGCCCAGGCCAGGCCTCGGCTGAGGCAGTGGCTGCAGATGATGGGACCAGGAGGCATGGTGAGTCAGAACCATTGGGGAGCCTCCAACTGCCCTCAGCCAGGGTGGTGGCTAAGGAGGAGGGGACAGGGGGCAGGAGCCAGACATCGAGGACCCCACAGGAAGCACCCAGCAGGCTCTGCTTGCCCATCCCTGTGGTGTGGAGCAGACAGGCCTGGCAGAGAGCAGAGAAGCACATGGAGCCATGAGTAGCACATCTCCTGAGGGCCCCCAAATTGGATAGGGTGCAGGTCCGGCTGAGGGACCTCCCAGTCTGCCTTCCCCCTCCCCCACCTAGCCGTGCACGAATTTCGTGCACCGGGCCCCTAGTATATATATATATATATATATATATATATATATATATATATATATCATTAGATTAAGAATTTGAATTTAAAAATTTTCACATCCAAATCAAACACTCAGAGATCATTAAGGTGAGACTGAACTGAACATCAGACTTGGGTTTGTATCTGATAAGTAGGATTTGGCAAATAGAGATCACAAAGACTTGTAACGGAATTATTTGGTTAGTTTCTTAAAAAAGAAACAAACAAAAAAAGTAGGCAAGCCCAGCCCACATGGCTCAGTGGTTGAGCCTATGAATTAGGAGGTCACCCATTCAATTCCTGGTAGGGGCACATGCCTGGGTTCCAGGCTTGATCCTCAGTGTGGGATATGCAAGAGACAGCCAATCAATGATTCTGTCTCATCATTGATGTTTCTCTCTCTCCCTCTCCCTTCCTCTCTGAAATCAATAAAATACAATTAAAAAATAAATAAACTAGGTAAGCCCTAACCAGTTTGGCTCAGTGGATGGAATGTTGGCCTGCAGACTCAAGGGTACCAGGTTTGATTATGGTCAAGGGCACATACATCGGTTGCAGGCTCCTGGTCAGGGCTCGTGCAGGAGGCAATCAATCAATGTGTTTCTCTCACATCAATGCTTTTTTCTCCATCTTTCCCTCTCTCGTCCACTCTCTAAAAATCAATAGAAAAATATCCTCAGGTGAGAATTAAAAAAACTAAGTAAGATAATACACACACCTATCTAAAACCCATTCTCTAAGTCCCCTAGTTTGGCAATGGAGGGTCAACAGAATCATCTTTTGCTGTGAAAGATGGCACAATAATTGTGGACCCTTCAATAAGTAACATAAGATGCAATCAGGAAGCAGCCTCCAGAAACACTCAGCCAGGAAATGTTGAGATGCATTCTGCACCAGAAAATAGCAGCTGTCTTAAAAGTGGTTTCTTATTTATTAGAGAGTAGGGCAGGCCATTTTTAAGGCTTACTCCTTGGAAACTTTACCATGTTGTTTGTCATCATGAAAATGTGTGTAGTCTGTTCCAGAAAAACAAAATGCATGTAACAATAGAAGAAATGTTAAAACTAAGAATCCTGACACTTGCTTTCTTTCTAGTCCCATACTAACAATAAAACTATTGTATAGCACTCATCTGGTACTCATAGGTAAGTTTCCTGCCTATGGCTGAAAAACATAAGATGATGCTGAAGACTCAAAAATCTATTTTTCCATTCTTAATTACTTCCTGAATTACTGGGAACAGCATTTATTCAACATACATTTAATGGTCCCTAGTATTATGAAATGAATGCAAAAGACAGCCCTGGATTTATACCATAAAACCTGTAACCCACACATGTCTCACCTGTCTCAGTAAATAAGCACCATATCACTGCTCAACTCAAAATCTAAACATTAAACTATCTTCCACAACCAACACATCAGGAAATTCTGTCAATTTTACCTGTAAAACATTCTGAAGGAATCTACTTCTCTTACTCTTTATTATTAACTTTCACATCAATACATTTCCTAAACGCTTTCAGTTGCCTCCTACTGGTCAACTTTATTGTGACCAATACCATTTTCCATATACCACAAAGAAGGAACTTCTAAAGATGCAAATCAGGTAATTTTTTAAGCATATTAGCTTCCTGTTTTATCCTAAGTTGGATAAAATCCAAACTGCTAACTCTTGACTTACAAAACCCTTAAAAAATCCTTTCCTCTGTCTCTAACCTCACTTTCTCCTTATCTCTGTACTAGAGGCCCAGTGCACAAAAATTTGTGCACTCGAGGGGGAGGGTCCCTCAGCCCAGCCTGTGCCCTCTCGCAGTCTGAGACCTCTCGGGGGATGTCCACCTGCTGACGTGCCTGGGTGAGAGGCAGAGGGCCGTTTCAGGCTGTCCACAGCCCCTTCAGGGTTCGGGTCCCTACGGGGTGCCTGGCTGGAAGCAGGTATCTGGGATTTATTTAACTTCTATAATTGAAACTTTGTTGCCTTGGCTCCGTTCCCCTGCCCCCCCGCTCCCCCCTCCACAAACCCTGGGTTGCCCCTGGCAACGCAATGTCCCAGCCTGGCAGGTATCTGGGGTTTGTTTATCTTCTATAATTGAAAATTTGTAGCCTTGAGTAGAGCTCAGAGCCAGCAGGGCCCTGGCTTCCTCCATTGCCCGGGGCAACTCCAGCTCTGTGGCTGCCACCATCTTAGTTGAGTTAATTTGCATATTTGGTCCTGATTGGTTGATGGGCATGGCTTGTGGTTTAAGGGAGTGAGGGTCAATTTGCATATGACTCTTTTATTAGATTAGATTCCTGCACTAGCAATTTGATTGTGTTCCTTACATTATTTTTTAATTTTATATATTTGTTTACTTATTTCATCACCATTTATCCCCTCTATGCACTCTTCCACTTCCACCCACCCCCTCCCCTCTGAAGTCACCACCTGCTCTCTATCTATGACTCTGTCTCTATTTTTCAAGCTATTTTTCTACCTAAGAGAGATATTATCAGGGTTCACCAATATCTTGTTCTCTGAATCTAATCATATGAAGTTTCACTTCTAAGCTCCCCTTACAATTGAGAAGGATGTTTGATAAGATCTGGCCAACAAAATATAAGCAGGAATGACACATCTCTTTCAGGCTAAGTGAGTGGAAAGACTACATGTGATTCTCTAGTTTCCCTTTCCTTGCCTTACCATCTATAACGGCCTTGTGTTGCACATGGCACAGACAAAATATGGTGGGATTTCAGTCAGGAGAAAACTAAGCTTGAGATCCTAACAGGCTATGATGAAGCAGAAAACATGCCAACTCCTGTTGAGTAAGCACCTTGAGAAGTAATCTTTTACAAATTAAAATAGAGGTCCAGTGCACAAAATGCATGCACAAGGGGGGAGAGTGTCCCTCAACCTGGCTTGCACCCTCTCCAGTCTGGGACTCCTCAGTCCTTAAACCGGCAGTCGGACATCTCTCTCACAATCCAGGACTGCTGGCTCCTAACCATTTTTGCCTGCCTGCCAGCCTGATCGTCCCCTAACCTCTCCCCTGCCAGCCTGATTGATGCCTAACTGCTCCCCTGCTGGACTGATCATCCCCAACTACTCTGCCCTGCCATGACCCGCCTCCTACACTGTGACCCGCCTCTTCTGCATGAGGCAGAAGAGCTGCTGAGACCTGCATTCTTTGTGCCATGCAGAGCCGTGAGACCCTCAGGCCTCACCGCAAAGAGTAACCACCGGGCCCTGTCTCCACTGTGCACATGGCCATCTTGTGATGACTTCATGCAAGGGCATTGTGCAAGGACATGATGCAACCTAGGCTTTTATTATATAGGGTAATAGATTATTGTAGATTACAGTAGATGACTAGTAGATCACCTTAGTCTTTGAATGAGCGATTGTGATTGCCTAAAAAACAAAAACAAAACAAATCCCTTCTTTCCTTATTATTCCATACTTCACTTTTTGTCTTTTAGATTTGAGTTTAAATAATCAAAATTGGACCCTTCTACCTCACATTCTATATAATGTCACTTTTTAAAATAAATAAATAAATAAATATAATTATTATTATTATTGATTTCAGAGAGGAAGGGAGAGGGAGAGAGAACTAGAAACAACAATTATTAGAGAAAATCATTGATGACCTACCTCTTGCACACTCCCTTCTGGGGATTGAGCCAACAACTGAGGCATGTGCCCTTGACCAGAATTGAACCCTGGATCCTTCAGTCTGCAGTCTGCAGACCAACAATCTATCCACTGAGCCAAACCAGCTAGAGCAATGTCACCTTTTTCAAAATTCTCTCTATATTGCTGTCTGATATTTTTCTGGTTCATTTATTTATTTACTTACTTACTCCTTGTCTTTTCTTAAGCTCCAATTAAATTACCTTAAGTTTTGTTTCCTGCTTTATCCCTACAAGTTTTATTGTAGCCTGGGACATGGGAGGTGATCAAAAATATTTCCTGGAATATTTGTTAAATTACTGATTACTATCTTTCTTATTTTGTACTGAGGATTCCAACTTTATGCTTCCATTTTTATGGTTCCAAAGTGGCCAATAAATAAAGTAAAAAAGTCAATAATTTTTGTCAAGTCAGTTCAGCTAGTTTCTGAAAATCTTGTAGAATTATATCTAGACTTACGAAAGAGTTACTATAGTACTTTTCATGTGGATGACTTAAACTTCTTATTTTTCATAGAAGAAAAGTGTATTCTCCCAGTAGTGCTTACATAAGTAACTCACTATAATCATTTTGATATTTGAATAATAATAAAAACCAGCCTCTTACAAGCCTCAGCAAGTGTCGCCATAAATAAATCTATATTAGGCATGTAGCTTATGGATATGATATCTGAAGGTACCTTAAAGGGGCTACAAAAAGCATGAAAGTATTGAAAGCTTTCTATTCCTAAAAGCATCGAAGGCAAACATCAGAGATAAAGATCACTTGAGCTATGTTTGTCTGCCTTATGGTGTTAATTAAATGCCAATATCTTTTTTTTTTTCTTTTGAGAAGCTCAGAATTAGATTCATATTCTCCTCTGAAAAAGACAAGATCATATAATATATCTGACACATGGTATAAGACCTTCCATTCTAATATAAAATCCCAAGAGTTATTTTTAGTTTACATATTATTATTTAAGGTAATTTTTAAGGACTGTATAGATTTTATCAGAGTAGTAAATCTTGCAATTACATAGAAATTAAGATTGAAGCAGTTAAATTCAGATATCATTTAATGTTGTTTGGTTTAATGGAAAATCTTGATCTATATCTTTTATTGGTAATAAAAGTATGTCTTATTTACAGAATATATATTATATACTTATAAAATGACCTAGATGCTGTGGGTGGTAGAAAAGAAGTACAACACACACACAATCTTGATGTTAAGGAACCCTTTAAACCCAGGCAGGGGTTTTTTTTGTTTGTTTGTTTTTTGTTTGTTTGTTTGTTTTTTAGTATATGCAGTCTTTTTAAATATATGCAGAACTTTTCCAAGATGGACCATATACTGAGACAATAAAAGTAAATAAATATAAATATTTCAATACATTTAAAATGTTTGAAATTATCCTCTGATCACAATGGAATTAAATAAATAATTAATTATATTTCTGAAAGTTCATAAGTACATGGAAAGTAAAGTATATACTTGTAGATAATTCATGAGTAAAATTAAAAATATATCCAGAAGAATAATTGAGAGTAATTAGATCTGATTTAAAGTGAAAACACAACATATAAATACTTGTGATATGTACTAAAGCCATGTTCAAGGGGCCATTCATAAAAAAATAAGTAATTGGTCCATTAGGAATACAACATAATCCTAAATCCCCATGGCTTCAATAACACAGTATGCAAATACATAAAGCAAAAGTAAATTGAAATGTAGAAAATAGAAAGTTATGAAACAAATTCATGATTATTATGGGCTGTTTTTAGTATACTTCCTTGAATACCAAACAAAAGACAAACAAATCAGTAAAGTTACATATAAGATTTGAATAAAAATAATGAGATATACTTAATTGACATATATAGACATTGCACCAATAAATTACAGACTTGTCTTCACTTCAAATGCATATGGAGGATTCACAAAAATTTACCATGTATTACTTCATAAAGCAAGACTCTCTCTTGTCTAAACTAATAAAAGCGAAATAGTAAAATTAACCGTTTCTCCGGGACAGGGTAAGCCACGCCCACCAACCAATCAGAGCGGCTGTATGCAAATTAGCCCAGCCAAGATGGCAGCAGCGGATACCCGGAGGCTTGCCTTCCGGTGTCCGCTGCCGCCATCTGTTGCCTTCCTGCAGGCCACACGGGTGGGGGGGCCGGAGGAGCGACCGCCCGCAGCCCCACACTTCCAGGCAGAAAGCAGCCTGGAAGTAGGTCTGTGATTGCGGTGGCTCGGGCACACACGCACCTTCGTGAGTGCCCGAGCCTCCGTGATCGATTTCAGGCCGCAGGGCAGCCCAGGCCCCCAGGCTGTCCTGCAGCCTGGAAGTAGATCCATGACTGCGGGGGCTCAGGCATACACGCCTCCATGAGTGCCCGAGCCTCCGCGATTGATTTCAGGCGGCAGGGCAACCCAGGCCCCCAGGCTGCCCTGCAGCTGGAAGTAGATCCGTGATCGCGGGGGCTTGGGCACAGAGGCGTGTGTGCCCGTGCTCCCACTATCGATTTCAGGCGGCAGGGCAGCGGGGGCCTGGCGGAGCAAGCCAGCCCAGGCCCCAAGGCTGCCCTGTAGCCTGGAAGTAGATCTGTAATGTGGTGGGGGCACGGGCACTCAGGGAGGCTATTCCTCCCTGAGTGCCTGTGCCCCCCCCCCCACCATGGATTCCAGGCAGCTGGGCGGCCTGGGGGGTGGGGCGGGAGGCTGAGGATCCGAGCCAGCTCCGCCCCTGAGTCTGAGGCCTGGAAATCGGTGCGGAGCACACAGCACACAGGGAGGTGTGCCCTCCGTGTGTGCTGTGTGCCCCAATGGATTCCAGGGTCCCAAACTGTGAGAGAGCACAGGCAGGGATTAAGTACCTCCCCAACCCCTGCCGAGTGCACAAATTTTTGTGCACCGGGCCCCTAGTATATAATAAAGAGGTAATATATAAATTGACCATCATTCCCTCACAAGATGATTTCCTACAACCAGGCAGGCAGGGAGGTTAGTGAGGGACAACTAAACAACTAAACAGCACACTGTGTGGGGCGACCAGGCCAGTAGGGGTGTCATAAGGAGCAACCAGGTTGGCAGGGGGGGGGGTAGTTGGGGATGATCATGCTGACAGAGGGTGCAGTAAGGGGTGACCAGGCTGGTGGGGGGAGCAATTAGGAGTGACCAGGCTGGCAGGGAAGGGCTAGTTTGGGGTGATAAGGCCAGCACACAGAGGCAGTAAGGAGTGATCAGGCCGACCTGTGGAGGGAGGGCAGTTAGGGGTGACCAGGCAGGCAGGTGAGTGATTAGGAGCCAGCAGTCCAGGATTGTGAGAGGGATGTCTGACTGCTGGTTTAGGCCCGATCCCTGGGAACAGGCCTAAACCAGCAGTCAGGCATCCTCTGAGGGGTCCCAGTTTGGAGAATGTGCAGGCTGCCCTTCCACACTAGATGCTTGCGCTTTGATTGCAGGCCAGGCCTACCAGGCCTAGGAACCACACCCATGCATGAATTTTGTGCACTGAGCCTCTAGTGAATTATAAACAAATATGGCTGTAGAAACTGTGATTATATACCAACTAGCTGCTAGTTAGAAGCTATGTGGCCTTTGTTGAACCTGGTAACAATACCAATCTCACTGGACTGTGAAAAAGATTGAAGGATATATATTAAAGATTTAGTGTAGGATCTGCACATGATAAGCACATTTTATTTAAGAATATTTTAAAAATGTATTTTTATTGATTTCATAGAGGAAGGAAGAGAGATAGATGATAGATAGATAGATAGATAGATAGATAGATAGATGATAGATAGATAGATATCAATGATGAGAGAGAATCAATAATCGGCTGCCTCCTGCATGCTTCACACTAGGGATCAAGCCTGCAATCTGGGCATGTGCCCTGATCGGGAATCAAAGCATGACCTTCTATATCATAGATCTATGCTCAACCACTGAGCTACAGTAGCCGGGCTATTTAAGAATATTTTAAGGGTTTAAAATGTCTGTTATTTGTAGTATGCATCTTAATCCCCAGTTGCTTTTTTTTTTGTATTGCTGTTTCAGTTTGTTGAGAAACATTTTCAATACTATTGGTTTTCTTTTCTATAGAGGACTAAGTAAACATTTATTAAATCCCTATGTGCAAGAAATGATCCTTAGCCAATATGGTCTTGATAAACTCTTTCTCAGTCAAAATGAAGTATTTAAATTCTAAATCAAACTAGAAGAAAAAATTAATACCGGGGAGTGGAGGACCTTTCCCAGCCCATGAGAAATTTATCATTGCTAGCCTATTTCTTCATGTACACAAGAGCTCATTAAAAAATGCTAAGACATACTATAACCATTAAAAACTATTAAGATTAATAATTGAAGTCACATAATTTCAAGAAGTCAGGGGAAATAATTCAGTCCAAATTTCAGTGGTTACAGATCTCAAAATATCTGATGCTGTGCTGCGAATTAGAAATTTTCCATATTTCTTGCTGTATTTGACATCATGTAGCCCCAGCCTTCCCTTTATGGGCCTATAAGAACATAAGGTTTTATACTACACCCTAATGAAGTTCCATTTCAAATCCAGGCTGCAGACAGGAAAGAGCTGCTACATGACTCTCTTCTCCTTAAAAACGTATTATCCCCTACTGGGTATATCCTCACCTTCCCACCCTTTCCTAGGAGAGAACAGTCCATGGCATTTTAGAAATATGCGTTGTAAATTGGCAGGCACAAGCACCCTAAAAGACTATAAAATAAACATGAATCCCCTTTGAAAAAAACTTTATATTTTCATCACATCCCCTGTAAGCTAACACACTGCACTGTTTACAGTCTTCCACTACAATATATTTTGAAACGATTACCTTCTTCTGAGTCATTTGTGTCATAATGCTCTCCATAGGTGCTCATAAAATGAAAATGTAAGCCATTTTTATTGGCCACACTACATCTTAATTGAAAATATTAAAGGGGATTGCTCTCCTACTGATTTTTTTCCTCCATTTAATTGGCTAATCATATGATATTTTTAATGGAATAATCGTGAAAGAAAATATGAATCTAATTTAAATTCAAACTGGATTTGGGATATTTAAGAGATTATCCCAGAGTAGCAGAGGGTGCATGAGGCAATAAACATCTGTTCATTTCTGACCACTAGCCTTGGTGTTTATGAGCTTGGGGGATATTTATTTTCAGGAGACATGATTCTCTACATTTGAGCTTCAGCTGTTTTACTGCTGTGTTTCTAGTGAAAAAAAATTTTTTAAATTTATCAGCAGATTTTCATCTTTTTTCCCCCCACCTCTCTCTTTGTACTTTTATCAAAATGCAATTCTGACAAATGAGAAATGGTCCTAGGAAATTATTATACCCTACTGAGAGGAAGAATTCAACCATTTATTTATTATTGGCTACAATGCCGTGTAAATAGATGAACCAAACCATGTAACAGCAACTGGGCATGTTCCTGTGTCAGAGCATCATAGCTTTACTGATAGAAAATTAAATATTTTATTCATACATTCATTCAAGTGCTTTTGAATATCTGTCATTGCTGTAACACAGTGGAGTCTACCCTAAACAAGTCTCGATAATCTCAGACTTTACAGGATAGTGAGGGAGGTAAAGACTACTCCTGAAAAACCTAAAAGCACATCTCTGCAGTTTTAGGCATTTAGGACAATATAAGCAAGGACACAATTGAGTCTACAATAATGTTGATTAGGTGCTAACTGATATGCAAATTCTGAGAAGAGTCAGAATATTGGCTTTGCTCTTCAGGGATGTAAAATCTTCTGAGATTATGATAAAAATAACTCAGATGCTACAGGGTATATTAATGTCCATGGCTGGGTAGTGAATAGTGAATAGCAGGAGACAAAGCTTGCAAGTGTGACCACTGAGCTTTCCCTGGCCCTATATACCTGTGTGCATACTCATTAATAGCAACAAGGACTATATAATGGGTCTCTCTCTATACTCTAATATAAGTAGAAGTCTCCTGCAAATCTTCCGAGAGTACATCTAAGAATCCATAGGTGGCACCCACTTATTTTTACAATTACCACTTCTGCCGCACTGCAGACTTCCCTTGAGCAAATTGATGCTTCTCTAAGTCATGTCACTCTCTCTCCAGGTTGCAGTCACATTTTTGGCACTCGCATTGCAACCCTGAGCAACCCGGTCTTGGTTGGCCTCTGCTAGGTGCCACCATCTCTGGGAATGTTTCAATGTGCACTCCTGGAGAGAATCCAAATCAACAGAAACCTAAGGTGTCTAACCTTCACCTGTTTGCAAGGTAAGGTGGCGTCCACCCCTCTCCACTTTGCACTCAGAGTTAATATGACACTTACCATATTCCAAAGCCCCACAAGTTGTTAGTGAATTTTTTTCTTGTTTCTCACAGCTCCTGCCATAGACTTCCGGGACCTCAGCCTTTGAGCCTTTGGGTTCTGGGTCATCAGTTTATTTGATGTCAGAGCTTTGTTACGACCACCTAATCAAGTTGGACTTCTTCTCTTCAGATGAGTTAAAATTAGATGGATGTTTAAAAATTCTCCTACAGAAATATGTTCCTGTGGAATCTTCCAACCGGTCACCAATACTCTGTAGTCAAGCCTTAGGCCATTCAGAAGTGATTATCACCTAGGTTTGGAATAATGTACAAAATCTAGTGTCTCACAGGGGATGCAAGACATTAGCACATATCAGCCATTATCATTCCGCTGGACTTATATTTCACTTACAGAAATAGTTTCACAAAGTCTTTAATATATAAATTCAGTTACAACATAAGGACGTCCCTTGGGGCCCCTCTGGGCACTTCCAAGTGACTTGTGAGATTACAAAACAGCTTCAAAGACTGGCCTACAAATTAGCATTTGGTGTGAGAATAGTTATAAAGAAATGCAAGGGATTTCAAATGGTTTTATATAGCTGCAAAAAATAACAGGAGTGCCAATTTTTGAAATTGTACATTACTCTATTAAATAATATATACTCCATCTTTGAGTTAGATATTTCACTGCAAAATGAAATACACTGGACAGGGATTTAAGAAACCAAACTATTATTGATTGTCAGTGGTATAAATGCTGATCTCAATTCACTGTAGTCCAGGGCAAAATTTCTTCCCAAGGTGAATGCCTCATCAAACAACCATTTGTTTTAATTTGGGGCCAAGATTTCAGTGTTATTCTTGCTCAAGACACAGAAAGAACCTTTAGAAATAAATAATATATTGAGTGAGGGGTCAAAGTTTAGGTTCAGTGAATCATAAGGAAAAAATGAGTAAGCAAATGTGGTCCATGACCTCAATATTGTTTCTGTTCTTGTACATCTAAAGTCTGTAATTTAATGCCCTCTCTACAACCAAGACCTTGAGAAAGGCAAATAGTATACACCTCCTAAAATCAGTTTATACATATATACATATTTAATATTAGTTCTTTGGGTTTTATCGACACTAATTTCAGATGAGTTTTCATAACTGGGTTGGAAATTAGGTGGTGTAGTTTTGTTTCACCAGGTGTGACTTTAACACTACATTTTCCTAGGCATGTATTTTCCTTGTCTGGGCCTCTGATTCTTCATGTATAACAATGAAGATTATTGAGCATGGTGATATCTATTCTAGTATTTCATGGTGCTCAGATTCTCTGTCTATTCCCACATGTTGGGCAAGAATTAGTTCTATCTACTAGGGTTGGTTTCTGTCCCATAAGAACTATGTAAAAATTAGGGCAGGAACTTCTTGCCTTAAATATACTTTATCCTATTTCCCTTTAAGTTGCATATATCTATTTTTCTTGGCCTATTATTATTTATGTAAGTGTTTGGATTGACTTTGTAATTAAAACCACCTTTCAAGAGTCTTCCTGATTCCTTTCTGTTTTACTTTTGTTGGCTGATGCTATTGCAAAACCTTCCTATGTTTTTTGGTACACATGCTGGCCTTTTGGATTTTTATGCATTTCATTCCTGATATTTGATACATATTGAAGACGAGGTAATCTTTGGTATCGAGGTCTCAAGTATGACATTTTTCTGCTAGTATCTGCTTTGTTTAGATTGTCTGATTACAAAATCTACATTTTCAACAAAACCGTGGCATCTAAATCATCACCTCAGGGAAACAGACATCCCATTTCTCATGAATTTTAATTCAATAATATTAGAAAGGTAACATGAAATGTTATTTATTAAGTTTCTTGATGACTCTTAAACCTCACAAACTTGAGATCATGAGAGTGTCATTTCTTGTCAGCCCATGCATTTAAAGCAGACCGCCACTTTTACCGTGCCATAAGTTTATACTTTGGGGAAAATGTATATCCTTCCCTTTTTAAACCCATTGAATTTAGAAATAGAAGATCCAGCCTTCTAGACCACAGAGAGTATAAGAATTCAGAGAAGTGAGTTCCTATAGCAATAAGTATGCATAATCCTAGTACAGAAACCAAAGGGATGCCCTTCCAGATATCTATTTTCGTGTTCATCTAACTCATAACTTCACATGTGACTGGGTTTGCTGCTGGACATCATAAAAGGATGGAATTACTTTAGTTTATTTTCATTAGTTTCATTTTGAAAAATCTCTGTTGTTACCTTATAAACACTGGTGCAGAGTTAGTTTTGCTCAAATGAAGCATGGGGCTGTGATGGAATATTGCATGTCCTGTATAGTTTAGCCACACATTTCACTCTCTGGCTCCCCAGTTTACCTTCTTCTTGTAGCTAATAGTTCCAGTTGTGTAAATGCATGAAACACCCCAAAGAAACAATAAAGATAAGGATTGGATTGAACAGTTATGTTAGTGAGAGATAGTCAAAGAATAAGAGTAGTGTTGGGGTTAAAGAAAGAGGACAAGAAGATGTTAGTGGAAGTACAGACAAGGAAGAAAGAAGATTTAAGGAGAAGAGACAATCAACAGTGCAACATTACAGGTAATAAGTAGGATAAAGACAGAAAAAGGAGAGTAAATCTAGGAACTTGAAAGAAATTATTTCTGTGCAAAACTGTGGAAAGATATGGTATATTTCCCTAACTTCTTCCCCCCAATCTACTCCACCATACCCAGAATACTATAGGGCAATGCTTTGTATATAGGGAGAGATTATACCCATCTGTCAAAAGGAAAAATAAATAGTCAATGGTACAGCAAGTTATCACACTCTTTCCCTCTTGGGGTACAATGAAGATCTGGTACATATGAATGATAAATTAGTCATCAGAATTTAACTCTGAGATACTCATCCATAAATATTAAAATTTTGTGCACATCATATGTCTTTCTCAGCTGGTATTTTTGCATAACCTCTTTTTAGTAGTGGACACTGCCTCTAAGCCTCCCTCTTAAACTCTCATATGCAAATGACTCATCTTCTTAGGAAGCTTATTACTCTACTGAAACTTTATAGGACATGAAGTGACATGGAAAATTTAGAGTCCCCTGCTGTCATTATGATCACATTAATTAAGCAATAAGACCCAGCAGTGTAGGAACTACATCGTATTAATTCATATCTTGGGATGAGTGTTCCAAGTGGTGCTTGGGAATGAAGCCACAGGACTCCTATTAGCGTCATGACACTGTGTGGATTAATGCTGGACACCTGCTTCTCAGCTCTGCCATTGCCGGCGACGATTAGTCCTGACTTACCTTAATCCTTGTGGAAATGTGACTGTGCTTCGCTTCTTTTTTTTAATCCTCACCCAAGGATATTTTTCTATTGATTTTTAGGAAGAGTGGAATAGAGAGGAAAAGACAGAGAGAAGTATCGCTATGAGAGAAACACAACCATCGGTTACCTCCTGCATGTGCCCTGCCCAAGCTGGAAAGGAGCCTGCAAACGAAGTATGTGCTCTTGACCAGAATTGAACCTGGGACCCTTCAGTTCGCAGGGTGATGCTCTATCCACTGAGCCAAATTGGTGAGGGCCTCACTTCTTTCCTGTGTTCATGACCATTTTATTTGCCAATATTTTCCCTCACATTAAAAATGGGATTCAAAAATTTTAGGTAAATTTAGGTGCATAGTTAGAAAATCAAGATTGTTTGGGAGGACACCTTACTGATTTCATGGAAAGACAATTCAATAATGTCATGTTAACATGTGCACAGTGACAAAACAGCCATGGAGTAGGAGCCCAGCTCAGGATATATTTGGAAGATGCAATTTCAAACAAGAATCTAGACTGCTAAGACAGGAATATAAACCAAGTGTGCCAGATCTTAAGAGGCCAGTTAAACATCTTGGAATTGATGAATCCAACATAATTTAAGATTTTTTGAATTCCATGAAGAATCTCATCTTTCAATCAGTCTGGTTTTTCTCTATAGTGTTTTCTACTCCCTGTTGAGTGTTGGTGACTTCATATCAATTCTTATTAGTGATACTCAGGAGAAGTTTTACTCTAATTCAGGGGTTCTCAAATTATGATCTCCTATCACAGATATACTAAATTACAAACCCTGGAGGTAGGGCCCAGAAAATGGTGCTTTCAGACCTCTCTGGGTGATTTTGAGAAAATGCTGGACTTTGAAAAACAAAGTTATAATTGAAGCAATAATAGAAATGCCGTCTTTGTTTTTGGGCAGTCTCTGTCTTTTGTTGTCTCTCAGAGATAAAATCTTGTTTATGAGCCTGCTTAGAAAACTCCTTTAGGTGTTTATGTTAAATTTTAGCATTACTTTCATTTCCATACAATTCAAAAAGCCAATTTGGCTCTCTCTACAAAATGTGCCCATCCAGATCTGCCAAGTTCTTTTCCCGCCACAGTCTATAGTTAGAGATAATGAAGATAACATCAGCTCCACTGAAAGCTTAGCTTTAAGATGCAATTATTTCGATTGGCTCAGCATCGTATCAACAGTGGTTCTAGTTTGTCTATGACTTTGTATCTTTTTCTAGCGCACAACATGCCCGTTTTGATCCTGGGATGTAATTAGCAACTTCTTTCTCTTGTGTGGTTATTGGATCTCTGCCTGATACTCTCAAAATCTGTCCCTCTCTTGAAACATAGTCCCTCTTGGACCAGAAATGTGCCTTCCTCTAATAAGTTTCTCTGAGAGGCTGATAATCCATAGAACTGAACTTTAAATGCAATCTTATTGGATTTCAGCATATGGTTCTATTTCTGCAACATGTTCACGCTGCATCTCCCTGTTCAGATGCTCCCCCATCTCCTTGCTGGATCTGCCTGATAGTGGCTACTTGTCTCAGTACACTGTCTGAAGCTACCTTTCGGCAATATCCCGTCTGGTCTGCAGTAAAGCCCATCTCCACCACTAGGCCTTCCCAATGGTTATGTCTGGATCTAGCTTTTCACAGATGACAGGAGTGCATTCTGGTTTGTAGTTTTGTTACTAAACCCCAGGGTGAAAATGCTATGCCAGTTTCCATCTAGGACTCTTTCTATCACCTAACTAAGATAGAGAGATTTATTACTGCAGAAATAACAAAATGAATCTCTACTGCCAAAGGCTAGATTCAGATCAAGACCACCATGTTCCTAATACAGAGATTAAGAGACAAGTTCTGGAATTATACAGTTTTGTTTCAAAACCTAGCTCAAGTTCTCAGTAGCTATATGCTTTCAGCAAATTGCTGAACCCTCCTAAATATCAGAAATGTTGTTGTTGGTTGTTTTTTTTTTTTTTCCTTTTGGTGTGCGCGCATGTGTGTATGTTTAACTCCAAACTAGGGATGCTATTACTACCTCTGACATAGGATTATTGATAAAAATAAAAAAAGCCACAGAGAGAGCATCTGACATACATTAGTCCTCAATAAATGTGCATTAGTGTTGCTACCCTATTCATTTCCTGAGGTTATCCAGGTGAATTGCATTGTGGTGCCTGTTCTCAAGAAGCTGACAATGAAGCAGAGGAAATTAAATATGTATTGAGATGGTGTGATAAATATTAACGGAGATGTACTAATACAATTATGTATTAGATTTAGAGAGCAATACTTTTGACTAGGGGAATCAGGAAAAGGACCTTGGAGATGTTAACATTTAACTGCATCATGGCAGTTGGGAGTGATTATCTT
The DNA here is from genome assembly GCA_004026665.1 of Murina feae. Taxonomy (NCBI): domain Eukaryota; kingdom Metazoa; phylum Chordata; class Mammalia; order Chiroptera; family Vespertilionidae; genus Murina; species Murina feae. The sequence goes on from PVJC01000546.1 coordinate 98,499, forward strand.
TTCAGCAAAGCTAGTGACAATGGGTGACATGAGGAAAGGGGATTACAATGGATTCCAGATGCTGAACTAAGTATTGTTAAGATACTCTGTAGTTTAATTCTCATGGCAAAAGAATGTGGTAGGTTTTATTATCTTCATCTTAAAGATGAGGAAACTGAAATTTTGAAATTCCATGGGAGTGATGAGAGGCTGGGGCAGTATGGATGGAAACAGGAATCTTCGAGTCTGAACCCTGGTCTAAATCATGATTTCTCTGCCAGCCGCCTGGAAAGAACAAACAGGTTACCCATAACTCTTCGAATGTCTTCACTAACAGGGCACTCATATGGTGGTTTGTGGCTTTTTAAAAAATATTATTTTTAGAGATCATATTTCTTCCATTGCTTTAGGTACGTTCTCTGATCTTTTTAATTATGTGTTGGGAAAAACCCCTATGGGGTGAATCTTTGTCACTGGCCTGGTAGAGCCTATAAGGTGACTCATACATGTCAGGACACCTTGGCAGTTTTTACGGTGAAATAGATTAATATGGATAATGTGATAGCATGTCGTTTAAAATGAACACAGATACTGAGTGTGGTATTACAGGATGGGATAATGCAGCCAATATACTTATTTTCAAAGACAATGATTATATAATCATAACACAGCCTATATGAAACAATGAAAAGCAGAATAGTAACTTTTAGATTTACATGAAAATATCTGCTTAGATTTTTTACAGATTAGACTATCAGATGACTTGTACATGTTAAAAATGTATTCAGATCAAGGTGATAAAGGAGTTAGAATGTAGTTAGACTATGTTATATCCCAAACATTCAGACTGAATTTTAAAATATCACTAATATACATAATGCCCACTCTCATCAGCCAGTTTAAATGTGTGTTTTATCCACACCAGGGATGCTTTCCTGCCTTCTTTCTTCTTCAAAGTATCTCTTTATTTTATGCCAGTGCCACTCTTTTGTTAAAATTCTAGACTCTAGACTTTCCTCTTTATGACACTAATTGCCTCCCACAAAATCTAGTAGAGGATTGGAATCTTATTTTCCTCTAATATTTGTATGTGTTTGATTTTCTCCCCTACATGATTATAAAATAATCTCAAGCAAAAGTTGCATTATGCTTCTTCACTGTATTTCAGTAAATGTTTAAGTGAATGATAGAACTGAGGTAATAAAACTCTGTGTGTGTGTTTTAACTTCTCTTTATATAAAGTAAAACATACAAGCAAAGTAGAAATCCACTAGAACCTATGTCAACAGAGAGACAGAGTTGGTATAGTTAGTATTTACTGTGTAAAAATGTAAAGATTGCCAGAGATGGCTCAAAATTTCCCCTGTAATGTTATTAACATTTCTTTGTGTTTCTTCCTCATATGAATGGCATTAGCAAATAACAATAATTTCAGAATTATGGTGTTCCTTCATGGCTGGAGTTGAGTATGAACCTAGTTCCTAACTGGAAGGAATGGTGGAAGCATGGGGTCCCATGGTAATATCATTTTTCCTCATGTAGAGGAATGCTGTGAGATGGTCAGCTCTATGTGCCAACTTGACTAGGCCACAGGTGTCCCTAAAGGATAGTGGTGAAGGGAAATAGCCCGAGAGCCTTTGAACTCTAATCCAGTCTCTTTCTAAACTATTATGTTGCCTCAAGCAATAAATAATTGAATAGCTAATATACCCCAGATGTATTCTATGCAAAGAGAAAAGTACGACTATTGTTTTTAAAGTTCTAACAAGCTAGCTGAGTGGATAATAATAACTAATATTTTCCCATTGTTATTGGTCCACTGATGTACATGCATTTTGAAATTTAATTAACCTACAAAATATATCCTACATATTTGTGAAGACCCTCCTGGATAAACCATGTATTCAAGGCAGAAGGATTTAAGATTGAACCCAAGTCCCTTTTCTCTGACTACATCAAGATCTCTCAGCTCTGGTGAGAGGTAGGTTCCCAACAAGAGAGTTCTCTCCATTATTCAGGGAAAATGGTTGCCAATGCAAATTGGTGAAGAACAAATGTGCAGACTTATGCATACATAAGGAAACAGTCCTGCCGTCGGTCTCCAAGTCAAAGCCACATTCTTTCTCAAAGCTGGAATAAGTCCTGAACACTTGTAAGAATTCTATTACTGCTTGCCATCTTGTACCTCCCAAAGGCCAAATAACTTGTGCTCACATAACACATAGACCTTTGATAGAGTATGGTCACTTTGCCAATGGTTTGGAACAAGCCATATTGTCTCAGGTTTGGGCAGTGCCAATTGGCCTATTACAAAGTAGAAACACCTGACTATAAACATGCTGTTTCCCGTATGTAAATGCATACAATCATTTCATTTAGGCAAATGCAATGGAACCAAAGCTGCCAGGAATTTTCTTAAGCCAAAAAATGTCTAAGAGTTGGAGAGAACAGATTCATAATTTGAAGAGCAATTATTTGGGCCTCTAGACTTCCAAAAGAATGAAGTGGAACAAACATTCACAGCAAGAAAAATCAAGTATTTCACCTCTCCTCCATCTAAGATTGAACCTCAGTTCTGAGGCATAACTCAAGATTTGATACTAAAGTGTTTCATTTGCAGCCAATTAGGCCTAGGATTAGATTCTGCAGCCTCCTTGCATATGAAGACAATCGTGCGATTTCCAGAAACCTTATTTCCATTCCCTTACCTTCTCACACATCCCTGCAGAACCCTCACAGCCTCGATCAAAACAATTTCATTTGTACTTATGAGAGCCTTACAGCCGGTAAGCGGAAGGTAAGGAACAAGCTTAACCACTGGAGCTTTTTCCCATCTGAATATCACGAATCTTGTATCTCACTGTGGTGTAAGGTCTCTGATTACATCAACCTCTCCAAATTATGCTGAAATGAAGGCCATTCAATTTGCTACAATCAGTAACTTTCGAAAGAGCCTACATAATTGATTTCACAGTAATATAGGAATAGGTGACTGAGAGCTTCAGCTTCATTTAGACCATGTTTTCTTTCATTCCAAAGTGCAGTATTCAATAGAAATCAAATTCCCCCTCTCCCCCCCCCACACCCCCCCCCCAACAGTTGGCAGCTAAGCTTTGGCACATACAAAGTATTTTGCATCTTCCTTTTTTTTTTCCATAGTGCAGAAACATGAAAATTGAAATTAATGCCTAGGGTGATCTAATAAAAGTTGACAGGCTTTAGGTGGAATAACTTCTCTTTGGAGCTTGCCCTGCTGAGGATTTCAGCCAGCAGGCAAGGAGCCATTATGAATGCCGTTCAGACCTTCAGCAACATTTGTTACTAAGGTGGTTTCTCAGCATTCAGCCAATGGGGAGCTTAGATGTGAATGCAGCTACTATTTCAAACGCTGCGATCTGATTTTCACTCCATGCTTAACCTCTAACTGCGGGTGATCTCCGCTGTTTCCAGATGCACACACAACTTTAAATAAGCTAGCTTCCTCCTCTGACCTTCAGATGGATGACAATGAATACTGACCGCTCACTTTTATTGCTCAGATTGGACAGAGAACTATGGGAAAGTTATGGGAAAAGAAGCAGGTTCTGACCTAAAGAAGCGGATAGTCAAATACTCCCTAAATTTTCATGAATGAGTTGGGAAAATAATGAATGTTTAAATTCATGACATTATTAGGCAGCCTTGGGTTCAATTCCCAGCTGTAAGTTTGGCACCTGCATGACCTGAGAAAAGTCACTTATCTTCTCCAAATCCAGTTTATTTGTCACTCACATGAATATGATACTTATTTTATAAATTTATCATGAAAAGCATGTCTTCGACAATGGACAGTCATCATGATTGCATCACACTGACTACTAGATGGTGATCTTGGGTAATTCAGACATCCTCTGAACATCAATTTCCTTAATGGTAGAGTTGACATAATAATGTCACTTACCATTTTAAATGGATAAAATTAAGTAATGTCTTTCTAGTGTTTATCACACTATCTGGAATTAATTATAAAATACCTACTTGTTATTATTATTATAAAATTATATCTCTAAATACCCTCGATGGCTCCCACAGAAGGAGTAAGCATGAGTCGTGTTATATGTTTAAATTCTACAGATCCAAATTGCATCATGCACTCAATTTTTAATGCAAACATTATAGAAAAGAAAGCATATTCTTTTCACATTACAGAGTATTAACACATACGTTTGAAATCTCTTTCCATTGAAAATGAGGTACTGCGCTAAGACTTCTGCTGTGTGAGGTAGTTGCAGAAGTCATGATTGGTGCTGATCTGTTGGGACTGGGAGGCTGAGAGCACCAGCAGGGCACAACGGCAGCACTGAATTAAGATCTAGAGAACACAGGGTGCTGTGGTCTCTCTGAGGGGTCTCTCATGTGACAGTGTAGATGACAGGCCTTTTCCATTCCTGGCCTGACCTTGTTTTGTCTGGGTATCTTCAGACTTTTGCACACATCTGATCTAAAAATAAATCCCAGTTCCTAAGCTTGTTTGTTCTTTAACTCTAGTTCCTCTTCTCTAGGGGCACTTATTATCTACACCCCGAGAAGGTTTAGCGACAAAGACAATTTGTATTATTAAAAACCCTTTCTTGTGGGTATGTGGTTATGTGGTATATATAATCACAGCTAAAAGAGATAGATTGGTAAAATTTACTAGATAAATAGTCTAGGAAACAAAGACAGAGATGGCCAATTTTAAAAGGATAAAATTTAATATTGCCTATTTAAAAAGAAACAATCTATGCTATTATTTATTTAATATCAGTGTGCTAGCCTGCAGAAAGAAAAAAAAAAAGATAAAAGAACATGCCTAGAGTAAAAAATTTCCCTAGAGTAAATAACTATGGCGCATATATTTAATGAGTTACTTACAAATGATAACATCGTAATGCTAAATAAAAGTCAGCCATGCCACCTCATTAGAAAATATATATTTTTACCCAATAGTCTTAATGTAAAACATAGTATGAACCTTAGGGCACATAATTTCAGGGCAAAAGAAAACTGATCTCCTCATATGAGGAAAGCAGAGCTTACTGTGGTGAAGAAAGTAAGATTATGAACAAAAATCCAGCAAAATCCAATCAAGGATGCCACCAATAAGAGAGAGAATTTCCCCAGGGAATTTCACCATTCATTCTCTCATTCATATATTCATAAGACAAAATTACTCTTGAAACTGTCTTATTGGTGAGACAATCTGGGTTTTAAAAACTTAGTCAAAATATATTTGATGAGACTAAACGATTTATTTGGTTCAAAAATGTATTTAACTGCAAAGTAAAATCAAAGAGACAGTCTATTGTAATGATTCATACCATATTTTTAGCATCATTTTTTAAAGTTAATGACAGAATTTTTCACTTGGAAATACATAATTTTCTACAGTGAAAAAGTTTATATTCTTTCAAAAAGTTGTCTCCTGATCTGTGCTATTCACACATTTGTGTTAACTATTTCTTGTCTCCCCAAACCTACACCTCACCCTTGTCCATTATGTTTTATGTCCCAAGAAACCAATCTTCATAAACTAAAGAGGAATGGTCCTATGGCTTCCCACTGGGGTTTGCCAATGGATGAGACTTGAGGAAGACACAGGTCAGGTAGAGCGTCGGGCAGCGGTATTCATTCTTCTTGTTCCTATCCAGTCAAGTTGCCACAGGCTGCCTGTGTCCCTATACCAGAGGTTATAACTCCAGCTCAGCATTCCTTCCTTAAAGATTCCATTTCCAAGTTTTAGTGACCATTACTCTTCAGAGATGGTGAGGACTCCTCACTGTCACTAGTTCTGAAATACTGCACCATCCATTATTGATTTCTCTTAATCTTGCCTATATTTTTGTAACTGGTTCCTTTATTAATCTCTCCACAATCACTCCATTTAGGTGCACCAGCTGTTTCTCATGGGCCTTAAGTGATACCCTAAAATGCAAGATGATGGTTCTTTCCTGAGGTTAGCCTCCCAGCCCACCAACTACCATCCTATTGAGTAGCCTAAATTAACATCCTCAAATACAAAGTGAGGGACAGACTAGAAGATAATTCTAATAAAGAGTGAATCATCTACACTCTGGGAAGTTCAGGAGTAGGCAGAATGGCCAGAAGGAAAAGCAGTGACAGATTGTCATCCCATATGCACATACCAGGCAACATCAGAATAGCAATTCTACATCTTGCTATTTCACTTAGCGTATGATTTAATCATTTTGTCATATTCTCAAGACTTCACTGTAAACATAATTTTGGCTACATATTATTCCAAATGAATCTCTGGGTTTTTAGAATTCATAATTTCTGGGAAACTATTCATAATAGTTTCTGATTTTATTTGTTCTTCTCCTCCCATTCCTGCATGCAGTGTACAATTATAAATGTTGTTGACCCTCCCCTCTTCCAAAATAAGTTAATAGGTGAATGAATGTGTCTACTAAAGTTTTCTTCACAGATACCTACCTGTATTCATCTTATGCCCTTCTACCTAGGATGCAAGTATTATTTCCCCTTGTTTCATACAATTGAGTCAGTAGATTCGATATGCTGGGTAAGTCACATATTTTAAAGGAGGCACCTGTGACTTACCTTACAAGGAGTAAGTAGTGTGAGGAGTTCCAAATGTAATGGCAGGTAGAAGTGAACAGATATGTTGAAAGCTTTCATAGCATATTGAAAGGTAGTCGGATCCTATAAAAAGTGGTTTCTGGGTAAAATGTGATTGGTTTTATTAAACCTGTGCCCAGCATGCAGAGTGGAACTGAGTCTGGCCAGACAGAAGAAATGTGGGCAATACAACACGTACACAAATTATGAATAAAGATAAGAGCAATAAACAAAGTAAGAATTTCTAGAGGATAATTTGGTTTTGTTGATTAGCAAGTCTAGAACTCCCCTCGCCCCCTTCAACAAACATGTTTTAAAGCTATAAATATTTGAAAATAGTGCTCCACAATTTTATAAGGAATCAACATTGTCTAAATATATCCATAATGTTTCTTATAAAATTAGTTACAAGTGTGGCTTCTCTCTATTTTTCTGTCTTCCTAGTCTGGGGCGAGGCACCCACAAGTTTGAAATCTTGTTAATCATACGTATTAGAGTTCTTGGATAGCATGAGTGGAGATACCACCACACTGCCATTCCAACCCAGGGACACTCTGACCCATCGCCACTCCCCCCATGGGGAATCTCTTTGGCTGTGCACAGCTAGTTTGACAAACACCTTTCTCTCCTGTCAGCCCACTATTAGACACAATTGAGTTACTTAAATAAATAGGTCCCCCTCTATTCGGAGGTTTTGATGTTGAAATAATCAATAAAAATATCCTGTAGAATCTATTTCTGCATTCCACTCAGGTACAGAGAATCTCATGATTTCTGTGCGTCAGTCTATCAAATAAGCCATTTAAGGCTTGTTTTTGGTGGGTGTTTTTTGTGTGTATATATGGTTTTTTGAACATGGGAGTTCAATTATAAACTAGCCAGGAGATATATTTCTGCACAGCAAATCTGAGCAGCAGTAAAGTTTATGTTGCTTAAGTCACTTCAGATCGCAGGATATTTAGATCTCTGCATTTTATAATGTCAAGAGAGCTTCTGGTGAATCCCATTAATTTTTTTTGGGTATTGTTTAATTTTACATGAGTAAATATAATTACTCCTTTTGTCATGAAGAGCAACTTCTAACATCAATTTATAATTCATGGAGCTAATTATGTTAACTAGGCGGCAATCCTGCCGCAGCCATCTCCCCTGTAATTTTAAAGGATTTTGATTTTCCCCCCCTTTCCTATATAATTTCTCTTCCAGCTATGAAAAGGAAGTATACACAATTCATCTGTGATATAATTATTTACCATGGCAACAGTTTGTGAATGGGACTGGGAAGTCGCACAGAAGAAGGCAGCTTAGGGAAACAGCCGAAAAAATCTTTTCAAGACCAGTGAAGAGGCCTTTTGGGTGGGGACAGTTTTGTTTTCCTGACGTTTTTAAGGAGGGGCTCAGGTTCCCCTAACATTGTATAAACTGAAATGAAAGAGTCTATTTCCTACAGGTGCATTTCAGAAAATCACTTTAGAGAGTGGCACAAAAGGCAATGCCATGTTTACCCTCTGCATCTGAATTAGCCCCTGGAAGGCAGAGGAGAGGTCTGCTGAATTATCAGATGGCATGACCAGGGGACACCTGGGACAAAGAGGCTCCTGTCCCTTGTGTTTCTAAGGCAAATAGAAAGCTGTGACCCCGCTTAGTGACAAAAATCTTCCTTCTTGGGTGACATATAGATTCCAAGGAAAGTAAAGAAAATCTATCCCAACCCAGTTGTCCAATCTTTGGGCTTCACCTGAGGCTGCCACAAATTCTCTCCCCATGTCCCCTCTTCAATGGGATATTGATGAGTTTGTCACCAGTCGTGTAATGCCAATGCATGTAATCGATATACTCCGCAAGAACACTAGGTGCATGTTAAAATAATAATATCGAAATACAAGGCCCCACTCCCAGGCGTGTGTTTGCAGGTGTATGCTCTTTTCAGCTGGGAGCGATACTTTCAGATTCTTCCTTCCTTTTGGTGTTCAGCAATAACTGACATCTAGCCTTAGCTGTGTGTTCTTGATCACATGATAGCATCACTTCTGCTCCATATTCCAGGATACTAATTGCACCGAGAGCTGTGGAGAAGGCTCCCTATCGGGAGCTGTGTGAGGAACAGGTTCCAGACAGCTCCATCTCCTCAGAAACATGCACAAATGAGAGGAAGCTAAGAAGAGCCGGGTGACACAACATTTTTGAATGAAAATGTTTCAAAAACTCTAATTTGAACCTATCTAAGCACAGAGTTCCTATGTTCTGGTTGCAGAACCAGCAGAGCCACTTCGTGAGACAATTGCACTGGGTGGAGCTCAGCTCTGTGGCTATATTTGGAGGGCTGTCATTTGAATACCTCTATGGTGTGCCTGGAGTCTAGTCCAGAGCATTGCTCTAATGGTGTTCTGCTTCTATTGGAGTGGACACAAGGTTTTGAAAATTAAAGAAAGGAAATATATATTTTTCTTCAAGGAGAAGGACAAGGGAAGTATAACATAGTTTTCAGAATATGAGAACTGGAAGCGACCTTTGAGGCCCATATTTCCATTTCTTCATCTTAGTAGATGAGAAAATTGAGTTTCCAGAAGGTTTAAAAGACTAACTTTAGGTCTCAAAAGCTTCTTAGCTCCAGGCTATAGTTTCTCACTAAAGCAAGATGTATAAACAGGATACACAGAAGGAACTTTAAAATTCAGCACAGGTGATGCATTAAAACTAGAAAGATAAATTCTACAGAAATGTAGAGAAGGACAGATCAACTTCAGTAAGTCAGGGAAGACTTCATGGAACAGGGGCCTTGAAATGAACCATACATGAGCATGAGGTAAGGTGTGAAATGGATGGGTAGAAAAGGAGTATGTCCTGAGGCCTGTCCTTTGGTTTTCCATGGGCAATACTGCTTGTGACATCCCTTAATAGTTATAGCTTTGTCTTTTTGCCTAGACAATGAATAATTGAGGTTGTTCTTCCAAATAAAGTAACTGATGACCATAAGAAGAGAAAAACTATCCTTAATTCAGTCACAAACTGGGAGCAGCTGAGGTGTGTTATGACTAAAAAAAAAGTTTATTCCTTTAATCATACACCATCCAACCAAGCCAAACACCTCAGATTCATTACTGCCAGATCATCATCTCGGCAACCACGGTGTTCAAGTCACTGTTGAGTCTGTCACCATTAGGAGATTGTAGACATGATTTCATCCTCTCAATATACATGTTTTTTCTTTCCCCTTCCCCTCCTTTCCCCTTCCCTTCCCTCCTTTATGTCCCTCTTCTTTGCCCTGTACTCTTTTCCTTGAATTGTTCATGTATATTCCCAAGTATTCTCATTGTTCCATATGCTGGGAAACTTTCTCAGAACTCAGTGACTTCCTTAGACTTGTCTGCCCCTATTCAAAAATCCATTCTTTGAATAAGAAACCTGTCCACTATTCAGGTGCACTATTCTATCAGCGTACTGTCTAGTGGAATAAAGCAAGTAATGAATTTATTCATTCTAAGTTGCTTATGTCTGTAAGTGACCTGGAAAGCAGAAAAAATACAACTGCCTTCTGAAAGCTGATCTCTGATAGCAACAGTGTCTAGTGTAAGTGGAGAGTGAACAAAGGGGGTGGCATTACTACTGAGAACTGAACAAAGGAGATGAGCCATTGTCAGTGACCGTTCCAGCAGTGCCCTACTCAGGAGAAAGGGAACTTTGCACTAAGGATGCTGTCTCCAGCTCCATAAGGCAGTCCTGGGTTTGGTGAGAACAGCCTTGGCTCCACCTACACTATCAGTAAGAGGTGAAGAGTTGGATCCATCTTAACTTTCCTAATGGATCACCAGGACACCTTCTGTTTAGGATTTGGCCTGTTTACCTGCAATGTCTGCACGGTGTGTGACCTTTGCACATTCCAAATCCTGTTGCATTCTTCTTCTTCACTGTGAATTACATTCTCATTCCATACATCAGTCTCACAAACTTAATGGATGTGCAAGTAATGAGACCTCTTAGTGATGGGACAACTATCAGCTGGCATAGTCACACTCCCCCAGCCCCCCACAGAAAAATGAATCCAGGCCTCTTCCTGGCACACTCTTCACCATGTTTACCTAGCTTTGGCTGTGTATGAGAAATGCTTTTTTTTCTGTAAGAAGTAGGGGTCCCTTATTTTGGAAGCCTCGGAACACAATGTTTTTTATTGAAGTTTATGCTTTTCTAATGATGGGCTGTTAGACATGGAGGAAATTAATGGTGAGGATATCTGAATCAGGCCAGCAGTCTGCTTCACAGGTCCCAGCTAATCCTTAGTACACAGGCAACGCCTATTCTGTCTGTACATAAAGTGAGCTCTGGCTGTCACTTTACCTTCCTGCGAACAGGTAGCTTGTGACTCCTCAAAATGTTAGATTGCACCTGTCAAGCCAGGTATTGGGGTTCCTCCTAGGCTTAATGAGGTGAATATATAGGCTATACTCTTGCAATGACCAAAGGGTTTCCAGCATCCAGGTAGGTGTAGGGGTAGAGAATATTCTTACTAGAATCTCAGCGGGCTTGTATGCAAATCAACAGTTCAAGGCCACTCCGTAATTACAGCAAAATGACCCACTGTAAAACATTTCTCTTGTCCTCTTCCTGACCCCCTGGTAAAGAATAATTGGCTGTTAAGTGGCATTGACCATCTCCGTTCTCATCCAAGAGGCAGCCCTTGCTCTAGCGGTTGCAAAATGATGTTTCCCAGCCCTGTCTGTGTCCAGATGGCTGGTTTAAAGCATCATGAAGCAAGAGGGGAAAAAAGAGAAAAATATTAGTGCAGACAGAGTCATAGCTTGTTCATGGAAAATTAGAAGATGAAGATGCACCCTTTGATTTCTATGTGGCTCCCCACCCTCACCCTCAAGTGGTTTAGAATTAAAATGGGGACAAAAACATCTCTAGATTTATTTGGCTCTGCCATATTAACCATAAAAAAAGATCTAGCTTGTTCCAATCTTAACCAGCAGTAAACTATAAATCCAACTTCCCCTCTCTGCTGGGGAAATAAAATCCAAATACAGTAGCATCCAAATAATTATCAAGAGTTGAGCTGTGCTGGCAGGGTGCAATGTACAAGATTCAATTTTAACTAGTGATTACAGACCGGCAACCTTCTAGCCCTGAATGTCAAACGGCCATGTCACTTTCTCCTGTCACGAAGTATGTCAGGACTCACTGCAGGCTGGTGACTTTTCATCAGAGGTAATGAATCTTGTACTCCTGAGATGGGAAATGTCACTGTGCCTCCCCGCCCCTCCCTCTCCCCCTCACCTCACCCTTCATTCCCTTCCTGCCACCTGTCCAGGTCCTAATAATTAGGAAAAGGATGTTGTATGTGACATCGCTTCTCAGATGCCCACCAGGGTCCTGCCGCTGTCGATTTAAATTGTGTGGTCAGTACTCAACTTGCAACCACACGTGATGAAATGGCCACCTCAGTAGACAGTTTATGGGGCTGGAGTTTCATGTATCAAGTTCTCTTGTCCTTGAGCAATAAAATGGAAAAACGGTTCAGCTCTGACCTTACAGCCTTATATGGTTTGGGGCTCCAATCTAACTCTGAGAATTTGCCTTTAAATCTTAAGAACTTGGAGGTTTTTGTTTCTGACCTTCTTGCTGCTGAGCACTACTTGGGGCATGGATGAGGATGGAGCCTCGTAGGTCTGCGTGGTGGTGACAGAGAGGAGAGTGTTTGCAGTGGAATCCTTTACCTCCATGAGTCCAGTGTCCAACAGAAAAAGAAAGCATGTATGGGTTTTTTGACCCAATAGAAACATATATAATATACCTACAAATATAGCCACTTGTTTTTGAAAACTATCCCTTGAATATCTTAAATTCTTAATATAAACCCCAGAATCTTGGAGGCTTAAAAGGAGTATATATGAATTGAATTAGAATGAAATATTTCTATTTCTATTTCTGATAAGAAAAGTCCCTTTGTTTTTCATACATTTCATCATTTTTGAAAATACTGAGTACCTATTGTGTTCCCTAATATGCTAATCATAGAAAGATATATGACATGATCCCTGCTTTCAGTTAATGGGAGCAATAAGACATGCATGATATGTATAAAAAATGAAAATATGTAGTAAGTAGAAAAAAGACAGTCTGTCCCATATGAATAACAAGTTACTCATCTCAGATCACAGAAAAGACACAAAACCAAGTATGGCCTACAGTCAGCCAAGGAAAAGGCATTAGGATAGCACAAGGCACACCAACACAAGACCACAATGTTTGTTAGTGCTAGCAACATGACCATATGTGGCTGCAGCAATTAGGCATCCCATGGAATACTGCAATAAATTATAGCCGAGGTCAGTGAACCCACCGTCATCCAATATAGGTCAGACAGATGGAAGGCAATATCAAAGCTAATCATAGTATCAAGAACGGTTCCAAAAGAGCTGTGGGCCAGCTAGTTTATCTTGCTAAGTAGGCCTTTTGCTTTTCCCAAAAAGCTAAGGGCTTTCTTATGAGTCAAACATCTAGGAGGCACATTTACACCTTGATATACCAGGGCTTTTTAGAGAAAGCTTATGATTTCTAGATGTGAGACTCGCTTCTCTTCCTTCTTCATTTGCTTGCCTTCCTCCCTTCCTTCCTTCTTTTCCTCCCCCCATATTATATTCCAGACACTCAGCGAGGCATAAGAGATGCAACAGTAAGCAAAGCAAACAGGCTTCTTCTCATAATGTAGCCTAAAGCCTGGTGGAGAAAATGGGCACGAATCCAGGCAATTACAATCCAATGTGAGAGGAAAATGAGAGAGGCTGTAACGTGCTAATGGAGCCCTAATAAGGACACCTGGTCCAGTTTCAGGAGGGTGCCAGGGAGAGCTATCCGGAGGATGGCCAGAGGCAAACAGAAAGCCTTTGCCTTTGAGCCTCTAAAGAGCTACGGATCCCTGGGCAGATCTGAGGTTCCTTGAGGGAGGTTTGAAATTTCCTCTCCAGGTCAGGAGATGAGGTCTCCTCATTGGTGGAATGGAAAATTACCCTTTTCATCATTAGTGTCTTTATCCTTAGTGGTTTAATGTGACATTTAGAGAAGCTTCAAGGACAAAAGGGGTCTAAATTTGAGGCACATATAATATTCTCATCAAGGTTTTATGCCACGATATTACAAAGCATAAGGATACCTTCTCCTTTTCATCTTCTCTCTGCCATTACAAATTCATTAGGTGTGAGAATTAAGTAGCAAAGTTAGAAGTTTTTTCAAAACATCTCCTCAAAGAATTACAGAAAGTTGATTTTCTAGTTTATTTAGTCTCTCCATATCTATTTTTTTAAGTTTGTTTTTACCTTTGTGTTTTAAATTCATTCAGAAATTCAGATTATGTGGCAAGCAAAATTCAAATATTTGAGGGATCCAAGAGTAAATAAAAACAATAGTTTCTTTTCATTATGTAAATTACTGTCTAGGAGAGAAGACATAGACAAATAATCACAAAGCAATTTGATGCCTATGTTGATAGGAAAAGACTGTCCCTGTATACTAAGTAGGAGATTGTAGTTCAACAATGGTTTATGATCCTTAAAAAAGGCACATAAGAGCCCTAGCTGGCTTGGCTCAGTGGGTAGAGCGTCAGCCTGTGGACTGAAAGGTCCCAGGTTCAATTCCAGTCAAGGGCATGTACCTTGGTTGCGGGCACATCCCCAGTAGGGTGTGTGCAGGAGTCAGCTGATGGATGTTTCTCTCTCATTTATGTTTCTAACTCTCTATCTTTCTCCCTTCCTCTCTGTAAGAAATCAATAAAATATATATATTTTTAAAGACACATAAGAGAATATATCGGTTTGGGCTCAACAAGCTCAAGCCGCCTTTGAAAATATAGATTCTCCACTGACCATCAGTATATCCATTTGCAGCTTCACAGGTGAGATAGCTGCTACTGTGGTGCCTACAATGATCCTGAGCAGTACAGAAGCGAGGAAGGTGCTAGGTATTGCAAACAAAGAAGGTGCCAGAATGCTCCCTGGCTGGACAGGATGCATGGCGGGCACATATATTTGGGAATGCCTCTTCTAAGTCAAACTGGATTAAATTGCAAACATCCTCCCTTCGTCACCTGCCCTTAGACCCTGGTCTTATCTTCAAGTCAGGTTGAATGAAATGTATTTCTCTGGGAACAGAGAAACTCTTTGCTCAGTAGAGTCAAGAAAACTGATGTTTCGGTGTTTGTAGAAGCAGTCACCAAAGGGACACAAACAGCTTCTTTGGAATGCAGGTCTGCGAGAAAGGTGAGTGCCTACATAGAAGTCACATTCTTAATAACAGATACACAAAGTGACATACGACAGAGTAACTACTCTGTATGATACTATCACGGTGGATACATATCACTATACAATTGTGAAAATACATAGAATGTATAGGTAAAGGACGAACCTTAATGGAACTGTGGGTTTTAATTAAGGATAATGTATTGGCTCATCAATTCTAAGGAATGTGCCACACTAATGGAGGGTGTTAATGGTAGGGGAATGTTCAGAGGGTGAAAGTGGAAGGAGGCAGGTTGTGTTAAGGAAGTATATGGTAACTTTCTGAACCTTTCCCTCATTTTTTTTAGTAAACATAAACTGACTAAAATGCATATTAATTTTTTGAAAATACTTATTATATAGTAGTTATAGTAGTTATTCATATAATCTTGGTCCTCTTGTTGTCTATGGGTTATCAGACAGGAATTTATGTATTTATTTTTTTAATTTTTTGTTTACTTCATAAACATTTATTGAATGGCTTTTTTTAAACCCAAAGTTTAGGACACACTTTTATGTTATAAAACCGAGATGCATAGAAATTAGCAGGCAAAGGGAAAATGGCAACAGTTGGAGTGGCAGCTCCAGGCATTGAAAACACTTTGTACAAAGGTTTGGGTGCAAAAGCAGATTCATTTAATGGCCTGCAAGGACTTCTCCTTGGTTGAAAGCCTTTAGGGAAGCTGAACCATGACCTAGGTCCATTGCTGTGAGAACATGCAAATGCACCTCCTCTAGACTCCACACTCAATGTCCTGACATAACCTTTCTTGTAATGTCTATTTAGCTACATCCATGCTACTATCTCTAATTCCATTTTTTTTAAGTCTAAGAATTTAAAAAAATTAAAAAGCCTTATACAAGAAGCCAAAAAACACCATCATGTGTATCCTATTTAAATGCAAACTTCAGAAATTATATTTCAAATAGTCCTAAGAGGACTAATTAATAATTGTAAAGTGCTTTGAAGATGAAAAGTGCTCAATTAGTGTCAATATTTATTTATTAATAATCAGAAGAGGTGGTGCTGCCATCTTGAAGTTGCCTCTTTTATGATCAAGTGCCGACTACTACCATGATTTCACCCTTTTAATTGCCTTCTCCAGCCACCACTGCCATGTGGGAATTCCAGACTTTATGCTTGTGTTTAGTATTTTATTATTTAAAAATATCACCAGTTCTACATATATAATTAGAAAGAGCTTCTGTACATTGTGAGCAGGAAAACTACACATTACAATAAAAATTCAATCCTCAGACAGAAACAAAATATACTTAATAGTTAACACTAACTATTAAGCACCATATACATCATAGAGGAGCAGCTAAGTAACAAGGTTACTTAAATAAATAAATAAATAAATAAATAAATAAATAAATAAATAAGAAACAAATTAAGCCAGTTTTTTTATACATAGTGTAAATGTTGTTTTTAGCATCACATCATATTTATTTGGGTAATTTGGAAGTCTACTTTCTATATCAATTGGAACTCAAAAAATATGTAACATTTTTCATTTTTGAGTGCCAGGCTGCAATTTACATATATATCTATATGTAGATAGTGTTACTTTCTATTACATGTGAAAGTATGTAAGCGGAAAGAGAAGTTTTTAAAAAATCTCAACATTGCCCTAGGAGGTTTGGCTCAGTGGATAGAGTGTTGGCATGTGGACTGAAGGGTCCCAGGTTCCATTCCAGTCAAGGGCACATGCCTGGGTTGCAGGATCAGTTCCCAGTAGGGGGTGTGCAGGAGGCAGCCAATCAATGATTCTCACCCTTGATGTTTCTATCTCTTTCTCTTTCTCTCTTTCTCTCTGAAATCAATAAAAATATATTTTAAAATAAATAAATAAATAATGTCAACATTTAATAATTAAATATTAATATTTTATTATTATTTATATTATTAATACTTAATAATTAAAATATTAAAAAGGCCCAAAAGGTTTTGCTTTTTTAGAGTTAGATATTTCGCATTGTCCACAGTAAATACCATTGCAAGCACTGCTGGCAAAGCCTGGAGTCTGTGGCTCAATTTCTACCCTGCAGTCACCTGCTGGTACAGACCAGAGGGAATCAGGACTCTGGTGGAGGGGTATCTGTTGGTACCAATGTTTATTATTAGTAAGAGATCACAACCCCTTCTTTAGAAGAAATAGCACATATCTTTGGTCAACTAGACATAGAAACTAGAATAGAACTGGGAAATAACAGTGGACAGTCAGTAAAGATTCGCCTACAATTTTTAAGTGTGGTCTTCAAAACCAAGCTTCAAACAAAGGGAGGAATGGGAAGGGGAATGTGTGGACCAGCAGAGAAATAACAGATGGAGTATGACATGTCAGGTCCTCTCTGATAGGTAAGGCTGAGAATCATGGCCCGTTGGTTGACAAAATAAATAAAATTTAAATACTATGTTCTCAAAGTCCTCCATTAGGCCCTGTGGCAAATATATTTAAGTGACACTTTGAAGCTTTGATATACAAATATTTTGAGGAACAGCCACAAATAGTGCTTAGGCTAAAACACTCAGCAAGTGAGTGACAATGCAAACTCTTGCCTAGCCTTGCCATCTCCGTGGGACCATGCTCAGCTCTTCACCACACACTCAATGACACACTCTAAGCGGCTTGGTACAAAACTTCCTCAGGTAAGAGGAAAACATTTAGGTGAACATTCTAAAGGTAGATATAGAACACATGCCTCTGTCAGAAAGTCAATCCTGGAGGAAGCAAGAACCCGTAAGGTCATTTTTATATAAGCAAATTAGAGACTTTGCCATGAGCTAAGCATGCTTCCTTTGTGACTGGCAGTATTTTGTGCTCTCGTTTCTTACCGTGTGACAGGCAAATGCAAACCTTATCTGTTGAGAATACCACTGCAATGATATAATCATTAATTTTTTTTTTCACATTTGTGAGTTCAATCTCATCCACCACATAACTAATTCCTTAAAGACAAGGGCCAGTTCTTGCTTGATATATGTGCACATTGTCAGATACACACTCGTAACGGACTATGGCCTGGCTAATCCCTAGAAAGCAGACAGAAACAATATAAGACCGTCTATGGCCACATTCTCACATCAGTGCTACAGATGCATGGGAAGCCAGAGGGAGCACTTTCAGTTTTAATATTTTGTTGGATCCAAATGTCCCAGTATTTAGAATGGAATTATGGAATGAAGTTCATTCATACAAACCAAGTTAAATCCTGAAACCAGCTCAAATTGTATCTGATGAAGACACTACTATTAAACTTATTTTCAATTTCTCCTAGCAAAGGGGGTGGTTTTAATGACTGCCCTCCCACTCTCAGCAGAGGCATCCATCCTCTAAATATTCATTGCAAATATCTTTTAGGAAGTGCTTGGCGTCTCTTTGTTTTCTCCCACTTCTACTTAAAATGTCCTTGCTTTTTCCCGGTTTCCCACATATTCATCCTGTTGATTAAAAAGCCAGTTGCTCTAAAATACACATTTCTTTGGCTTGGGATCTCTGTATGATGTGGCTTTTCAGAACCCCCTTCCCCCACTAATTCAGAAACTATATATGCAGTGATCACCTATACTCAGCAGGGCCTGGCACTGTGCCCCAGCCACCTCGCATACCCATCTGTGGGGTAAAGTGGAGTAGATGAGGGAGTGGATGAGAAAAGTTGCCTCCAAATATCATCAAAATTTTGTTCTATAAATGACAACATTATATCCCAACAACTACTGATAAATCATGTTGAAATAAAGTTATTAGAAATTCCCTGAAATTTTATTATTGAGGAAAAACAGTTTCAGATTGAGGTAAATGTTTTTACTACCTTAATATCCACCACCTTTTGCTTTATGTTTTCCTTCTCCTTCCCCAGCTCTTAATCATCAACCTTATGTTTCTTACTAGGTAAGATCTCTCACCCATTGTCTGCCATGCATTATTCAGGTTTTTAAAATATATATTTTTATTGATTTCTGAGAGAGGAAGAGAAAGGGAGAGAGAGATGGACACATCAATGATGAGAGAAAATCATTGATGGATCAATTGCCTCCTGCAATGCCCAGTAGGGCTTGTGCTCTGACCTGGAATGGAACCATGACCTCCAGGTTTATAGGTTGAAGCTCAACCACTGAGCCACACAGGCTGGGCCTTTTTTTCAGTTCTATAGCTTCCTCCAGAGGGATATCAACTATATTAAACTGCTTGATAATTTTAATTCTCGCATGCCTTATGTAGTCTCCTCAGTTATATCTTCTTTTAAGCTCCTAAAGCACTTTTGGTCTTTCTCACATTGTCATTTAAAGTTATGTGTCCAGGTAAATACTTGTTGGATTTCCCAAGAGAGTAAATCACAATCTTGGAAAACTTACTTAGAGGTAGAAACTATATGTCCTATGCCTTCATATCCTCCACCCAGTCCTGGGATTTGACATATTATTGATTGGTTAAGTCTCTAGAGATAATTGTTCTTTCAATTTGTTGTGGTTCTGTTCTTAGGAGATAGATGGTGTAAGCATAGTTACAGCAGAATTCTGAATAGACGGAAAAAATCTAAGAAACACTAGTGCAAGTCATGTGATGTAATTTATAATAACAATAGTTTCTATCATATTTTACAACTTACATAAGTTAATATACAATATTTTTCTAACTTTCACAAAGAAAAATAACAAATATAACTTCCATCACAAAGGCAGAGGAAAATTGTACAGTTTCATGTACACACACATTTGCACACACACACACACCCCTCTATATGTCAAATAGACATCACAGGAAGCACTAAGCATCTTTGTTGAGGTTTTGACAGCTAAATTAAATTAATTTAAGTTTAATCAAATACCTTGCATTGTATATTTAAGTTGCCATTCAAATAGTACAAATTTTTCTGCCTGTCATCTAGAATGAATTCAGTACCGCAAGTTTTCCACTGAATGAACAGAGCTAACTGAGGGCATCCAAGAAGAAACCTTCCTAGATAATTGGCTAGTTTGGGGAGCTAGTGTAGCGGAACACGATTCCAGATTGAGTCAGATTCTGGAGCCTTCCTGAAGAGAACACTAAAGGATGAGAGAAACAAGGTTATGTGCCAATTAAAGAATGAGTGTACTTTCATTTTTATCAATATTTATTTTTTTGCCTGATATACAGATATCTCTAGGAATACATTTTAAAACACTTTTTTTTTTACTTTGAAGAAGAATAAGGTCACATTTATATTAACTGGAAGAATAGGCCCTGGCTTAGTAGCTCAGTTGGTTAGAGCATCATGCCGATATGCCAAGGTTGCAAGTTTGATCCTGACCAGGGCACATATAAGGATCAACCAATGAATGCATAAACAAGTAGAAAAAGAAAAATTGATGTTTCTCTCTCTCTCAAATCAATAAATGGAAACAAAATTAAGAAAAGAAAGAACACTGAGCACATGAATTAACCTTTTTCTTTCCCCCAAAAAAACTAGCTTAATAGAGACTTGAATGGAATTGTTACCATGACTTTATCAATCACAAAGTAGTTCTATGTGGAAATTTACCTCTTGTGAATTTTAACTGCATCCCTGACAATGCCAGAAATTAAAATACTTTTTTAGGCCCAGTGTTGTCTCATGCCCCTCTCAGGTTCGATCCCAGGTCAGGTAATATATAGGAGGCAACTGATCTATGTTTCTCACCTACATATCTCTCTCTCTCTCTCTCTCTCTCTCTCTCTCTCTCTCTCTCTTTCTCTCTCTCTCTCTCTCTCTCTCTCTCTCTCTCTCTCTCTCTCTCTCTCATTGTCAGGTGAAGATTTTAAAAAAATGACCTTTAGTTCAAACAAACATGATTATGTTTAATATTAAAAGATAAAATAGCCCTAGCTGGTTTGGCTCAGTAGATAGAGCATCAGCCTGCAAGGCTGAAGGGTCCTGGGTTTGATTCCAGTAAAGAGCCAGTAAAGAGCACATACTGGTTATGGCTTGATCCCCATCCCTGGTCAGGGCACATGCAGGAGGCAACCAATCAATGCATCTCTCTCACATAGATGTTTCTTCCTATCTCTCCCCATCCCTTCCACTCTCTCTAAAAATCAATGGAAACCCTAACTGGTTTGGCTCAGTGGATAAAGCACCTGCCTCTGGACTAAAAAGGTTCGATTCCGGTCAGGGGCATGTACCTTGGTTGCGGGCACATCCCCAGTGGGAAGTGTGCAGGAGGCAGCTGACCAATGTTTTTTTCTCATTGATGTTTCTAAGTCTCTATCCCTCTCCCTTCCTCTGTATAAAAAAATCCATGGAAAAATACCCTTGGGTGAGGATTAACAATAAATAAATAAATAAAAATAAAATTGTCCTTTGCACTCTCTGTCTCTCTCCCCTAGCCACCCATAATTTATTTATTTTTCATCATAATTTGTCCATTTTTTCTATAGGACACTGCATTTATCACTCATATTTATATATTTTTAAAATATATTTTTATATCTATTATCAAAAGCCACACAATATCATGTATAACAGAGACTTAGCTATAGAAAGACATCTGCATGCTCTGTAAATACAAATATATTTATCATCAATAATATTGTTTTTTTATATCACCTTGGATCTACATCATAAAACCTATGTCTTGGTTTTGATATCCTGAAAACAGATCCTTCTAGAGTCAACTCATTGCCCCTTCTTCTTCTCTTTCATTGCCCTATGAAATATGTATTTATCTTGCTCTCCTGCCAGATCCTTGGTTTCTTTGAGGACGCTGCCTTACTTACCATTGAACTTTAACTCAACTAAGATAGCAGTGGCCACAGAGCTGGAGTTGTCTCAGGCGATGGAGGAAGCCAGGGCACTGCAGGCCCTGATCTCTACTCAAGGCTACAAAGTTTCAATTAGCATCCCTATGTTCATAGCAGCACAATTTACCATAGCAAAAATTTGGAAACAGCCTAAGTGCCCATCAGCAGATGAATGGATTAGAAAACTGTGGTACATCTACACAATGGAATACTATGCTGCTGTAAAAAGGAAGGAGTTCTTAGCATTTGCAGGAGTATGGATGGAGCTGGAGAACATAATCCTAAGTGAAATAAG
>PVJC01000547.1:0-120301 GCA_004026665.1 Murina feae
CCCCCCCCCATGCACGAATTTCGTGCACCATGCCCCTAGTGTGTGTATATGTGTGTATGTTCTGAAGGAGCTTTTATTTTCCCAGCAAAGGGTGGGAAATGATCCAAGCTAGGGCAAGCAGATGCTTCCTGTCTGGAATACGAATCTAGAGAACTAAGAATGATTAATTTTTAATTGAATAGAGAAAACTATTGATATACTTAGTTTATAGACATCCAACTTAACAAATTATCTTATTCTGTCAGCAAGTTTTTAACTGGAGTTGCTTAAATTTTTTGATATGACAGCATCAGCAAAAAAAAAAGATATTTTTAACTTATTTTGTGATGTTTATACAAGTTATTTTATTTTCTGGTTTTACCCTTGGAGCTTCTAGGAAATCTAATGGTTATAATTGGTAACATGGACATCCCTAAATATTTTCTGATTTATTTTTAATACGTTTATTTTATTTTACTGTATTTTATTTTTAGAGTGAGAAAAAAGGAGAGAGGGAGAGAGAGAGAGAGAGAGAGAGAGAGAGAGAGAGAGAGAGAGAGAGAGAGAGACATTGATCACTGCCTCCTGCACACAGCCCTACTGAGGTTTGAGCCCATAACCTGGACATGTGCCTTGACCAGAAATCTGTCTAGTGAGCTCTTAGTGCATGAGATGATGCTCAGCCAACTGAATCACACCAGCCAGGGCTACTTTCAGATATTAATTGAAATATGTTTGTCAGATCTACTGTTGCTTTTAGTAAATAATCTTTTTTCTTTTTTTAAAAAATATATTTCATTGATTTCTTATAGAGAGGAAGGGAGAAGGTCAGAGAGCTAGAAACATCGATGAGAGAGAAACATTGATCAGCTGCCTCCTGCACACCTCTTACTGGGAATGTGCCTGCAACCAAGGTACAGGCCCTTGACTGGAATCGAACCCAGGACCCTTCAGTTCACAGGCTGACTCTCTATCCATGGAGCCAAACTGGTTAGGGCTTTAGTAAATAATCTTTATGTATCTAAGCTATCATCTTTTATTTCCATCTTATCTAGATTTTATTAAGAATGGCTGCTAAAATTTATCAAATGCTATTTCAGCCTTTACTAATATGATCATTTTTATCTTTTTTAATTAGTTCATAAAAAAAGATTCTGTTATAGTTTTCTTCATCCTGATCGCATATAAAATATACAAAATCAATACATTTTTCCTATCCAATAATTAGAAAAAAATAGAAAAGAGAAAAATATTTTGTTTACAATATCAATAAATCCTTTAAAATATTAATGAATAAATGTTACTTAAAAATGCAGAGGGCAATACAAAGAAATGTAAAAAAAATTACTCGAAAATATAAAATATGTTTTAAATAGTAATACTTAACATGAACATGCCAATTATCCCAAAATTACTATAGTAATTTAAAGAAATTTCAATTCGAATCTGTCAGATATTTTAATTTAATAAAATAAACATAAATTCTATATGGATGAATTAATGCCTGAAAATAGTCAATAAATGAATAAACAATGAAGATCAGGAAATGAGGATTCAACTATATAGATGTCAGAATTACACAGCTACTATAATCAAATCAATATGGAATTATTATAAGAAAGACAAATGGATCAGGGAACAGAATAGAGAATGTAAAAATAGATGTTGGTATAGATGAGAATTTAATAAATGACAAAAGAAATAATGCAATTCAGTAGGAAAGGACAGATTATTCAATAAGTAGCCTTGACTCACTAGTTAGCCAAGCAGGAAGCCCATAGAGAGAATGTGGACTTCAGAGCCAGATTCTCTGGGTTTAAATCCTAGTGACCTTTGAACTAGTTACTCAGTTTCTCTGGGCCTCATTTTCTTTATATGGAAAATGGTTATAAGTAAGAAAATGTATGTCTTAGAGTTGTGAAGAATAGGAGTTAAATTATATTAAGTAATCATGCAGCACATAGTAAATTCTCACTATTAGCTATTACTATTATCATTATCATTAGGAAGAAAATTAATACACTATTAATATGAACTACCTTCTATAGAAGTTAAGGGACCAATATAATCAAAAAGGAGTAGAGGGGGGGCTCTAGTCAATTCTCACAGTTAGCCTCTGTGAGCCCTAACTTGTCTATACAAAACAGAAATTCCACTATACACCCTACATAACCCAGAGGACTATCTGAGACTTACATAAAATAGCCCATGGAAATGTACTTTATTGATTACAAAGTTCAACTCTCTACCTTTCCTCATCCTTATGATCTATGTGTGCCAACAATGTTAAGAGAAACGTGGTCTCGGTGAGGGGAGATGCTAGCATGAAGAAGGAAGATCAGAAAACCCCTGTACCCTACCTCCTATCCTCTCTACTCACCTTTATGCTCAATGACTGCTCCTGCACACAGCTGTGCTGAAGTACAATGTACTGCACTTTGCTTCAACTGCATCATATACACTGAGTGGCCAGATTATTATGACCACCCCATCAGTACTTATAACAAAAGAACAATCAGGTCTGCCCTGTTGCATTCATATGTGTACATACACATATGGGAAAGGGGAAGAAAAACTAATTTTTTAAGTGAAACTAGTGTTAATGTACAAATAACTATTATCACTAAAAATACATGTAATTGCCTACTGTGTACAGGTTGGAGAGCACCTGATTCTGGTGAGTAACAAAGTAAACAAAAGAGGGGAATCTAGGGGCCTAGTGAAACACAGAAATGCTACCCTTTTTAAAGAAAAATGTAATCTCAGAAGTGCTGAACAGGAATGTGGCATAGGGATCATCTCAGAATGCTCGTTTAGAATTGAATGTATTCAAGAGTAAGAGAAAGCATAAAAGGGCCCTTAATATTGTCTTGACAATGACTCCAACAAAACAGGATCCAGAAACCAAGATAAAAGAAATGAGAGCAGCTGCATGTGGCTAGCTGCTCTGCCTCTGCTTTGCTCCTCACTGCGTTATAGAGAGGGTATTGTTTATGGATTGAACAACCACACAAACACATTTCACTCTCACTTTGCTTTCTGAATATGATTAGACATCCTCTAAAATCTTATTTGATAAAGTTTGCATTTGTATAAAATTCAGTGTGGCCTTAACAGATCCTCTGACATCTGCGATTGACATTCTCTTCCAGCTGTCAGCATTTATCTAGTCATGATTGTAGGTGAACATTTCTTCTTATTTATCTCAGTTTTGATAGAAAATAGCAACATAAGTCAAAAAGACTCCACAACAGATTCCATGTTAGTGAAAAAGAGGAGGTCAGCTTCATTACCTCCCAGTAGTGAAACTAAGGAAAGACTGTCCAAAAGTCATTTAATTACATCAGAATTTCCACAATGTGGAAAATAGGGTACAAAAACCTATCTTATCGGTTTTTAAAAATTTTTTAACCCCATTGCACCCCAAATCCCCCCTTACATGGAAAAAGGCTAGATTTTTAAAAACCTGCTCTAAATTTGGCATAACTGCATTAAACTTGCATCTATTTAGCACCTCCTATATGTCAAGAACTCTGCTCAGTGCTATACTAGTAGATGCAAATGAAGCATGGAGAAAATATGGAGACATATTGAAGAAAGCAAGTGCAGGAACCAATAATCATAATTCAATCTGATGAGTGCAACAGTAGCTATATGCATAGCATTTTATACCAACAGAAAGGAGAGTAACTAACCTGCTGTGATTGGAATGGAAAGAGTGAAAGGAACATTAGGGAAGGCTTGATGAAGAAATGATTCCTAAGCTTATTTTTAAGGGATGAGCAATGGAAAGAAAAATAATGGCAGAGGTAAAAAAAAAAATCAAGCAATCCATATAGTTGAGAGATAATGTATGAAATGCCAACAAATGGGTGTTGCTCGTGGGTAAAGAGTAAGGTAAGGATTGATGGGGACAAAAGTTAAAATAATTGATACTCATATTGTGGAAGGCTTCATAAAGAAAGATAGACATTATTCTATAGGCAATAGAGAGGTAATAAGAGTTTTACATAATGAATGCGGGAGGATGTATATTAGTGGTATGGCAGGATGGACTTTAGAAGAGGACTAGAAGAAGAGATATCAGTTAAGAGGCTGATGCAGTGGCATAGCAAATTACATAGATCTCAACATAGGTGGGGAGGAAAGGATATAATTGAGAGCTATTGGAGAAGGAGAGCTTGGTGAATTATAGGAGATAAGAAAATGGGTAGGTGAAGTTTCTGGGTTAGCTTACTAGATGACAGTGGTGCCACATTCAGAAATGGCAAATATTGGAGAGATAACAAGTTTGGTGAGAAGATAAATCATTGGCCTAATGAAGATTTATTGGGTCTGAAACAAAAACAGAGTTCGGATTTCAGTGACTTGGGTAATGAATGGTGGTTTGGATGAAAAACAAGAAGAAATCAAGATGGGAGCTGTAGAGATAAGTGGTCAAGGGAGAGATATTTAGTAGGTGGAGGCATGGGAAAGGCTACTTTAAGCTGATAGCCAAGCAGAGAGGAAGAGGCTGAAGATTATTGTGGTAGGTGGGGAGATAAGACAATGACTTAAACCAGAGAAGGAACCTCTAAACTTAAAAGAAATGACATGAGAATGAATCTGAAAAAAAGGCTTATAGGGAAAAGAGGGCTAGAGAACCAAAGAAGATACCACAAAATAGCATCAATTTTCTCCAGAATTTAGAAGTTAGGGTTTCCAATGAAACTGAGTATTCAATAAGGAAAATGGGAGAATGGTGACATTGTGGAACCATCATTGAAGGATAGGGTGTGGAGAGATAACCACAAAGTAGAAATGTTGGATGAAAATGCTGAGAGTTCCGCTGAGGTTGGAGATGACCCTTACCATCTTGTAAGGTTATAATGAAGATCTAAAGTGACTAGATGCAAGTAAAAGCCCGATTTAAGGTGTTTATTAATATAAAGTACAAAAGCATTTTCATGACCATGAGCTCTCCCTCCTCTCTATGCCTTTTGCCTTACCTGCTCTGCCCACCTTCTGAGCCATAGCATGACAAATATTTGCTATCATAGATAACTAGGAGCATGAAGAAAACAAATAGTATCCTAGTATCCTAGGATGAGCTGAGGTTGATAATTTATAATAGGATATATTTAGGCCAGTCCCAAAGAGTAGAAGGAAAATTCTTCATTTTAGCATCCTCAGCTAATACGAGAGGCCATTCCCACATATATAAAACCTTCCCCAAAAAGATTTACCTTCTTGAAAAGTAGCATAAAATAGAGTCCCAAATGTCCAAGGTTTTCCTAAGGATATAAAAGCTTTAAGCATTCTAGAGAAGTCTGTAATGGAAGAATCCAAGTACCATGTCAGACTCTAAAAGGTCAACAGGAGGCACCAGCACCAGCTTAAAAAAAAATGGCATTGATTCAGTTTGCACCTATGTAGATGGTAGCAGAAAGTACCCAAGGTCTATGATGAGCCCTTTTGTTAAAACAAACCAAACATAAATGCCCCTGGGTAAACCCTGAATCCCCTCTCAAGCCAACATTATGAGGGAATTTGTGATTCAGGCAAAATTTCTGTTTCTACTCTTGCATCAGGCAGTCTTCGTTTTAGTGATTCTTATTGTGGTGTGCAAACATTCAGCCTGAGATACCTCTGATTTTATGATTATAGCAACTGAAAACTGGGAAGAAACTTGACATGAAATAAGTGTAGAAAATAAATCTCACTCTAATTTTTTTTTTTAATCTGGGACATGTGCAGAAAAAGCCACCTGGACCTGCTCTTAGGCACAGGCCAAAGGAGAGGCCAGCTCAGACTCAGGCGAATCTCCATCATGTCCTGCCCTGAGCTTCTTCATCAAAGAAGTTCAGGACATCTACTACCATTAGAATAGACCACGTCAGATGTGTGTGTGTGTGTGTGTGTGTGTGTGTGTGTGTGTGTGTGTGTGTGAGAGAGAGAGAGAGAGAGAGAGAGAGAGAGAGAGAGAGAGAGAGAGAGAAATGGGGCAAAAAACAAAGAGATAGATTGCAAAAACTAAAGACATTTTATGAAATGGGGGAAAGGCATTAAATTTAGAAAATAAGTTTACTCCAGATTGAGAGACATCACCACCACCACCATCACTACACAAAAAAATGGCCATTTGATTTGCCTTAATAATATAGGTGCATCATTTTAATATAGCTAATGAGAATACAAAAAAAAGTTCTTAGGAAGGGCCAGGTTGTGGAGGGAATACCACATTGTCCCTAAAAAGTATCTAACAGGAACTGAGAGTTGTTCAATATGGCTTCTGGGTTTTGCAACCCAATGCAGTAAAACTTGAAAATTTAGGAAGAATTTATCATCATGAGTGTGTATATTATATTCCACCAGTTAAATCTTGGCAGAGTTTATTAATTTTTCTAATATTTTCTCTGGCACTAGGAAGACCTCAGGTTGGATCTTAAAACCAGTACTCTAAGAACTGGGTCTACTTCCTACCTACAGTTGGATGAGATTCATGGTTAGCATAAGAGACACCTTAACCACCAGCAAGGCTCACCCACCACTGGTGGTTTCCCTGGAGTGTAAAATTCAGAAGATAATAATTTCCATGGCAACCCCTTCCCATTCTTTTTCTGCTAAAGGGGGCTAATTCCCACAGTGGGCTAGAACCCTGTCCCAAACACTATTTCTTCATCCTGCTGTGCAGTGAGTTACAGATAAAAGGAAACTTGGTGCTTGTATCCATGGTGCTGAAAACTCCCAGGTGAGCACAAGACACAGCAGCAAACACTGGGCCTGTAAAAAAAAAAGGATCCACAGCCCTAGTGGTGGCTGTAATACATGACTGTTTATCAGGCCACATTCAAAACATCACAGTTTTCTATTTTACTTCATCTTCCAAAACTATGGTTTTGCTATAAATGTATTACATTTTGGCTATGCTATAAATTCCTATGTAAGTTTTAGAAGATACCAGATTTGGAGTGAACTACATTGCTCTTGTGTAATTATTTATTCACTCAGCAAAGATTATCAACTTACTGGCACAACAGATAACTATGCTAGATGCTGAGTATTCAGTGCAGAGCAAAGTAGAGTCCCTGCTGCTGTGATTCTCTCGCCCAGTCTAGACATATGTTGTCCTATATAAAAGTTATCCAAGAAAAGGCAATGTGGTTGCAAGGTAATATTTTGATAGGGTATAGAATGGGCCAGCATGGGAAGCTGGCAATGCCACAATTGGGACACTACACAGTGACCATGAAAGAGCCAATATTTTTTAGAGCGTAAGAATCAACTCCAAGGGTGAGCAAATGTTGTAAAACAGGACCCAGAGCTCCAGGAGCATATAACTGAGGGAAGGATAGATAACTGAGGAATTAGTCTCCGCTGATTAGAGCTGCAAAGATGAAACAAAGAAGCAGAATCAAGAGGGTTCTGTGGGGAGAGAGAAGAGGATGCTGTGAAGCTAGGGTTCAAGTTGCTTCAAAAAAATAATTTTGACCTAAAATTGAAGGGGTGCCTGAATGCCAGAAAGAAAGAGAAAAAAAAAGGCCTGGTTCTCTAATCAGCAACAAAATTTTTAAAACTTGGTTTCTGTGCTACCTGGTTTGGCTCAGTGGATAGAGCATCTGCCTGCAGACTGAAGGACCCCAGGTTTGATTCCAGTCAAGGGCACATGCCTGAGTTGTGGACTCCATCCCCGATAGGGGGCATGCAGGAGGCAGCTGATCAATGATTCTCTCCCATCATTGATATTTCTCTCTCTTTCCCTCATCCTTCCTCTTTGAAATCAATATTTAAAAAAAAAACTTGGTTTCTACTTATATTTTCTCTCCCTAGTTTTCCACAGTCACAACTACTTACTTACTCATACCCAGCCCAAGGCACTTGAATCTGCAACTCTTATTTTATGCCATTTTCTAGAAACCAAATGAAACACTGCACTCCCCACACTGTCCTCTATTTCTTCTTTCAACCTAATGTAAATTCCACCCACTGCAACTGGCAACAATTTGTCCTTGCTGTGTGAGAGGAAGACATGGAGCTAAGCATGTACAACTCAACGATTCTACATTGTTGGCCCTGGTACATTTGGTCAGGCTTTCTTATGAGGCCACACCCTCCTGATGCTCATCTGCTACATTGTGCTAGCTCTGCTGGCATAACAGGAAGAGCCCTGAACTTTGAGTCAAGGGCCGTGGGTTATTAGTACCAGTTTTACAATTTTGGGTCTCAGTGTGTTCCTTTGTAAAATGAAGGGATGTGACTGTCAACTGTTTAGCATTGTGCCCACTCAATAGGGTGAGGAAGTGTCTCACTTATCTCAGGTGCAAAATTGAAAGGGGCACCTAAAAAAGGTGCTGGCAGTCAAGATAAATAATATCTTAATGCAATATTTTAAAAAATTAAAATAAATGCAAAAATCCCATGACAAAGAACATATTACAGTTTTTATGTGATTTCTATTGACTTCAGAGAGGAAGGAGAAGGAAAGAGAGATAGAAACTTCAATGGTAAGAGAGATTGAGCCAGCAACCCAAGCATATGTTCTGACTGGGAAGTGAAACAGTAACCTCTTGTTTCCTGAGTTGATGCTCAACCGCTGATCCACACCTGGCTGGGCAAACATATTAATTTTTAAATAAAGACAGAATCCAACTCTGTACTTGTAGGACCCTCCCTTACTCACCTCACCCTAAAATATATATCATACGAGAGAGGTTTCTTTGACCTATAGGATTCCATGATTTTCATGAATTCAGTTTAAACTAATTCCATGGTGAACTGTTTCACTACCTGTATCCTGAATCTATCAAAAGTTTAATATAGGAACTAAGTTCATTTCTAGCACTCTGGCTCTCTGACTTACTAACTCTACCTTTATCTGTAAAATGTGGACAATGTTTTCCTCTCCTCATGGAGCTGTGGGGAGGATCAAATGAAACAATAATCCAGACTACATCCCACATCCTGGCTAGTGATCCAGAAAAGTTGGGTGATTGCGCACAAAGTGGGGAGACAGAGCAATTTCCTAGAAAAACAGCACAAAACTTGTTATTCCTCTAAAGGGAAGTTGTTGCATAGCCTCCATCTAGGAAGGCAAGAAAACCAAGCACTTGTTTCACCTCTGGGCCAGCAGCTAGACAATGCAACAAAACAGACAGAGACAAAGTGTGATAAAGGCTCTCTCCATTCACCTCAATTTGGGTTGTCTTTCTGCCACTAACTCCCTCAAACTCACAGATGGATTTTAAAAAGATAATCTATAACTGGGAATATTTTTAAAAGCAAAGGCGAATTGCTTTTATAAAAAAAGGAGAATTGAATTTAATATTTATTCAGGGCAGTTCTAATTAAATTAACACACTCCCGAATATGCTAAGCCAGAGATGGTTGTCTGGTTTTCTTCTCATTATCCTTCCCCTGCCAATTACTACACTGAGATATTTTAATCTTTGATTCTCCTTGATATCTTTTTATTTCACACAGAAGGAAGAAAATCAGCAAATCACTATATTTTTAAAGAAGAAAATAAATATTGGAAACCATTTCTTCCAAAGAAGATAGACAAAGTATTGTAGACAGTGACTAATAAATCAGGATTCAACATGGTCACTATTAAGCCTGCCATCAGTATTTGTTCATCATCCACTGGGCCACACAGAAGAGCATTTGTGCAGGACTGTGTGGATGGAGATAGTCAGTATTTGTGCATCAAATACTGATGCCTCCTATTTTATTTAATTCTATTTACTCCCTCTGATAGCCAAGGTATTAATCCTATTATTCAGATCATAAAAATTAGAACTTAAAAAGTTCAATAAGGGAAGATTCTAGAAAACAACACAGAAAAGAAGGTGTAGGGAGAAATAAAAGGATGTATTTCATGTTTTGAAATTATTCTTGGTTACTTTAAGAAGCTAGTCACTAGAACCTTCTTATGGACGAACTCTGGAATTCATTCTCTGGAATTTCTGTCCAGCCCTAGAAGGCCCTTGACCACCTGACTATCTGCAACCACACAGTTCTGCACAAATGCTTTTCTGTGTGGTCCTCACTGAGATGAAATGGCTCCATTCAGCCAGGACTAAAAGCAGAAAGCTCCTTTGGGGTATTTCTAGGTTAAAAGCAGCAAAAGCAGCCACCTGACTTGAATATTCAGAGAAAACAGGAAGCAGGAAGCCCCTTCTTCTTACAACCTCCACTGCTGCTTTATCCCACTTCTGTAAAACAGAAACAGTCATCATTCCTACCTACTTCTTAGGATTAGTGTAAGTATTCAATAAGATACTTACAAAAAGTGCTTACCCCAGTGCGTGATGTACAGGAAGTATTCAGGAAATGTTAGTTACTATTATCGGATAAGACAGAAATGTTTCATTGTTATTGTTAACGAAACAAAGATCCACAAAAGTTAAGAACCCAAGGTCACCAACTGAATGAGATAAAGTATGTAAACGCTGAGCCCAGTGCTTAGAATAAGGAAAGTTCAAAGCGAATAATAATATTATGTTGCCATTGTTCAGATACCATGCTGGGATTCAGTTTTTGTGACACTAAACCCTGTCTCTGTAGAAATATTTGCATCCTGTTGACATGAGAAAGCCAGACCTGCTGGCTATCTATTGTGCTATCTGTGCAGATTTGAAATTTGAAACCCAGGGGTCTCTTCAAACTCAAGAGAGGGATTGCCGACACGTTCACACAGCCACTTGATGTCATTCTGTGCAGCAGATGTCCACAGCGGCCTGGCATGCTTTCTGATTGTATCAGCCCATTTTGCCGCTATTGAGCTGTGACATCCCACGTGACACTCCTCTGCAAACTCATCTGTGGAATGCAGCTGCTCAAGGTTTGCAACTAAGTGATTCTGTGGCAGTCAGGCTTCCCAGGGCTGTCACTCCCTGGCCATGCTCCCTTTTGGTTTCACTAGACCCACAATTATGTGCTGAGTTCCAGGAACACAGTGAGAAAGCATGGGAGGAAGGAAATCTCTTACTGATCCTCTTGCGGTCAGCAATGGAAACTGCCACTAAACCAGAACTGAAAGGGAAGTCTGAGACCCTATCACCTAGCCCCTGTACTTAACAAAATGAAGAAACAAGGAGAAATTAAAGAATAAAGGCCACTCTTCTAAAGAGTAAAATCAGGAGAACTCACTATGTCAGCACTACCTTTTCAAAAAATGTTTTCATTGATTTCAGAGAGAGGAAGGGAGAGAAGGATAGAGACATCAATGATGAGAGAAAATCAGCCATTGGCTGCCTTCTTCACACCCCCTACTAGGCATTGAGCCCAGAACCCTGGCATGTGCCCTAACCAAGAATAGAACAATGACCTCCCAGTTCATGGGTTGATGCTCAACCACTGAGCCACACACGCCTGCACTATTTTGATTTTTATTGGTTTCCAGCTAATCTCTCCTCAAGTATTAATTGATAATTACAGAATAAGCTGATAAAGCAATTAAGGTTAGACCCTTCTCAGGAGTATTTTAGTTTAGAGGGATTTGAATTCCCAACTGGATGAAATAATTATGATGCAATGTCAGGCAAAGAGATGAAGTACTGGGTCATATGTAGCCCTCAGATCTTTCTTTACAGAATGCAGAACACAGGGAGGGCTGGATCTATGGTAGGAGAGTCCCTGCCTTTATCTAAGGAAAGTAAAGGGTATCCCTCATTATGCTCTATGACACACACAAAAGAAATAGTCAAGCTTATTGAGCAACTTTAACACCAAACTGACCAATGTTCTCAGCACCGAGGTACTTGGGCCCAATCTACTTTTCATGGTTCCCTTTATCCTAGAGCCTCTGACTCAGGGCAGCAGTCCTCTGACCCTTACCAATGTACAAATTAGGATCCAGCTTGGAGATTAGGAGAAAACCTATTTAGGTCTCTCTTTTTCAAATTTTAAAAGCTGGAAACATTGCCCTCAGACTTTTCACACCACTCCAACCTGTGCAATGGGCCCTCCCCATGTTCTAAACATCCCAAGAACTCAAATTTGTATGAAAAGAGAGAAATAAGGTTGAGTTTCCCATGTAATATCTAGAGGATCTCAAAAGAAGGAGGAAGCAAGAAAATCATAGGAAGGATTGTCAGAGAAGGAGATCAGAAAAATATGCAGATAGAAGGCATGCAGTTAAGAGCATTATGCCAAAGGGATTAGCTATCAGGAGAAGTGGAGGTGGGGGAGAGAGACACTTACTAGAAACATCATTCTATCTTTTTTATTGAATTTATTGCAGTGATATTAGTTCACAAAACTATACAGGTTTCAAGTGTCCCTCTTCAGAGAAACTCACATTTGGGCTCCCCTACTTTTACTCTGTTCCTTTGCATGATTCTCTTTCCCCCCCAACCCTTGCAAATTAAATTGATCTTATTCATTTTGATGCCTTTGAAAATCCTAGGTCCAGATAAAGTTCAAGTAATGGACCTCACTGAGAAAAATTGAATCAGTAAAATGCCCCAAGCACAGATACCTTGGAATTACAATTCAAACAAACAAACAAAAAACAGAACAAGGAACCAAGAAGCAGCTAAGAAAGCATATTTGTGACCTAAGCTGCTCTCCACGTGGGCCTCGGCAGCAGCACAAAATAACATCAACAATAAGCAAGAGACAGGAAGCAGACTTATTCTGCAATGCCAGGGATTTGTGTGAGATCGAGATAGAGTGTTTTGAAAATGGAGCTTATCGAACAAAAGAATTTGTTGCTGAGAGAAGTTGGAGATATATCTTTCTAAATATCTCTGAATATAGGTTAGATTCTTACCTGGCTCATGAGATTTCAGAGTGATGTTTTTTAACATGAAGGTAAAAGACAGGAATCCTCAAAAGCTAGTCCTGTGGACTGACATAAGAATCACCTGAGAAGGTTATGTATAAAGATTCCTAAGATTTTGATTCAGAAGAACTTGGGTGGAGCTCAGGAACCAGTTTTCAAATAAGCTCTCCAGGCATCTGTCACTCAGCTAGGTTTGAGAATCACTGGGTTAGAGAAATGATCCCAAGTAGGTCCTCTGGGAGCTAGGCTATGGTTCAGTGACTCTGTTAATAGACATGCATACCCTATACCATGACTTCTTGCAAATACACACATACAGTCCTTTACTTCAGATCACTGCAACACAATATAGAGATTATTTTTTTTCATTCTGGTATGTCCTACAAAGAAGTAAAATACATAAAGATTTCTGAGAGTAGTGCAATGATAATGCTAGCCACTTCTTGCTTCAGGAAGTATATTGCTAGCATGTTGTCATCATCATCGTCATCATCATCATCATCATCATCATCACCATCATCATCATCACAATCATTTTCTAAAAGTACCAAAAAGTGTAAATTAGTTACTTCTGTTCCCCTATCCGATTCCCTGGACAGTGATTGGAAAGCAGCACTGAAATTGAAGGGTCATTCACTTGGTGTAGCTTTTTCTACTGTTTCCTGACCAAAATTCAGACTCTTGATTAAAGTTTGATCTACTAATCGTCCTCAGTAGAAAGAGTTTGCTTAGACAGGCTTAAGCCCTGTGCTCCAACCAAATGTACTGGAAAACTGTTGAGAGTTATGAGCATTACACTTGATAGCAAAGCAGTGTATCATTTCTCATTTGGCATTTTTCCTTGAGTTTACAACAACATTCAGGACCTCCCAGGAAGGACAGAGGGCTCAATCAAGACATTTCCTCAAGCACTACACAACATGAGACACTAAAAGTATTTGTTGGCCAATAAACTAATCACTCAAAGCAGTTCAGAAATAATTTGCAAGTCTTCAAAAAAGTTTGGATCAGATTTGTGTCTGCTATTATGGGCTGTGATTAATGCTATCACATTAACTATTAGATATATTATTTTCTAGCCACTCACACAAAATTAGATGACATTGTCAGCTTTTTATGTATGTAAAAATGAATTTGGTTGCAAATAACATAAGCCAAGATAAAAAGTAGAAACTACAGATTCATATTCCTTTAAAGGAACAAAATTTGGGGAGTTCAGGTGTGGCTGGATCTAGGACCTTAAGGAATATCATTAGGGCTTGACTCTCTTTTTTCTTTTTCTGTATCTCAGACAAGTTCTTTTTCTCTCCAATCAATGTGAACAATTCCTACTAATAGTGTCAGGATTGTATCCCACATGTAAGAACCCCAGTGAACAGCACCTTCCCTAATGGCTCTAGCTTGGGAAACGTAAAGAACTAATAGCACCATGAGCCCACCACCCAAAGTCAAATCTCCTGTCACCTCATATTAGGACCTCTTTCTTCCCCCACCTCCTCTGGCAACCACCACGCTGCTGTTTGTGTACATAGTTTCATGTACATAAGTTTTATATTTCATGGTCTTATATACAGATTTTGTAAATTAGTAATCCATACATGTAATCTATATGTTCATGTAGACTAATGTCACCCCAATAAAATTTTAAAAAATGAAAAAAAAGAACCGATAGCTGAAGACAGAAGAATAGGCTATTGTGATTGATCAGGCCTATAATATGAGCCCAACCCTATAACTAGAGGTCAGTTGGGGAGAGAGAGTTCCCACCTCCAGTAGAAAAAATGTGGCTTTCAATTGCTTATAGAAAACAAATTATATTGCCCAAATAAAGGAAAAAGATGCTAGTCAAGCAGCACAAATGTGCCTACTACCGTGATAATGTCAGGAAGTATTCTCATTAGAGCCAATTATTTCTGATAGCCTGGAAAAGGCTAAGAGAAATCAATGGGTTCAACCTCCTACCCTGAATAAAGATGAGTTCTGTCAACAATTATTATCTGGCATCATAATAAAATATGAAGAATAGACACACCTGGATTTAAATCCTGACTCTGACAGAACATAGCTATGTAACATTGATCAACTTAGTTAACAACTTTTATTTTCAGGTTTCTCATTTGTAAAATAAATTTAGAAAGAATCTAACTTACAGGATTGTTGATTAAACGAGATAGTGTACACTATAAAGGAATAGTATCTTGTTCATAGTAGGTGCTCAATAAATATTAATCTTCTTCCTTGAACATATCCTCCTTCTATCATTACAGCTTTTACCCTGTGATAAGATGACATCTAAACCAAACTATCCAAATAAGAAATATCTTACTTTGAAAAACCTATGAGACAAAATAGACAATACGGATATGTTATTGAAGTTCAACTTAAATCATTTCTCTTCATTTATCTATTAATTCCTACTCATTTTATCAGTGAGATTAAAAAGCAGTGGCTCACTATCCTCTATAAAAAGAATTCTTCAAACAATAAAAGAGAATAATTAAGTACTTTTTATTCTTTCTCTCCTGTGGTTCCCAAGTTTCCTTTTGCATATTCTCATTCTCTCTCTCTCTCTCTCTCTCTCTCTCTCTCTCTATATATATATATATATATATATATATATATATATATATATATATATTCCTTCCTTTGCTTCATTAGGGTAAACAGATAAGCTCTTCTGAGAGAGCCTATTACCCAGTTCATCACTCTGGCATTTTACAATGTGAACCACACCCTGTAATTAAAATTTTTACAAAAAGTATATGATCCATTTCTCCAAAGATAATCTGGGAGTGCTTTGCCCCACCCCCAAAACTTACATCCATCTCCCAAAAATAATGAATACAAGAACCTATACAATGTTGCTCATTTCCCAGCCCAGGGCTTCAGGTAGAGCATTTCTTCCATGTAGCATTGGTTTAGTTAGCTCTCTGTTTATTTGACTTTCAAGAAAAGAATATCTTCTTTCATTACTTTCTTCTGATGATTAATATCTAAATGCCCCATTAAGTGTGACAGATTTATTTTTTGGACAGATGTGTCCTTGTAGTGGTTGCTCAGTGGTTGAGCATCGACCTATGAAGCAGAAGGTCACAGTTCAATTCCTGCCCTGCTTGCAGGCTCAATCCCTGATTGTGAAGGAGGCAGCCATCCAATGATTCTCTCTCATCGTTGATGTTTCTCTCTCTCTCTCCCTCTCCCTTCCTCTCTGAAATCAATAAAGATATATATATTTTAAGAAATATCTGTCTTTGTAGGATCAGATGCCAAACAAACCTACACATCAAGACAGATGGGCTGAAGAGAGCAATCATTTTCTAATTGGTCTGTGCCTTTCATGTGGACAGCACTAAATACTAGAAGAAGTAGAGAGAAATGATAATGAAAAGAACGAGGAAAGGAGTGGGGAGGGGAAAAGACAGAGGGTACAAGGGAGCATATGGGTCTCCCATAAATTATTCCATTTGTACATTAATTACATTGATTGATTTGCATTTGTCACTGATAGGAAAATGAGACTCTTGTTTCTTCCAGCCTTGTTTAGCCTCTAAAGGGCAAAGTAAAACAATGTCATTTAGAAGCTATAAATCTGGCTGGGGAGAGAGCCCCAATGACAGCTTCCAAGCAGAGCTATTAAAAAAGGAAAACAGATTAACTTCTCAGCACCATCATTTTAATGTCTGTGTCTCCTCTGCCCCCTGTGGTCCTTATAACCCCTAATCTTCACCATGGTGATGGGTAGTGTACTGTCTCCTCCCCTCATGAAGGGCACCAGTTGGACAACAATCCAAATTCAGTAATCATTCCCAACCTTATCACTTTCAAACTAATTTCCAAAACATGAGGATAATTAGTCTTAACATAATTTTGTGAGTAGACAGGAAATGAGCTATCTGTATTTTATAAATAAGAATATTGAGGCTTCAAAGTAAGCTACATGAGTTCACCCAGCTTGTAAGTTATGAGGTCCAGATTTGAACTTCTGCCAGGCCATCTGTGTCTTCATGCATGCAGCTCCTTTAACCTGTGTTCCCCTTCTTCCCCTGATTCACCTAGCAAACCCCCATTCATTCTCTGAGGCCCTGAACAAATGTCACCTTCTCTGTGAGTCTTCTTTAACCAATGTAGACAGTGAGTTGCTGTCTCCTCTAGCAATTTTCCTGTGACTCGATGATATTTCTCACTCTGTATTACAATTGTTTTTTTATCTCTACAAATACAATGAGATAATTTCAAGGATAAGAACAGTGGTTTATTATTTTGTTTTTCCAGTGCCAGACACATTGTATTTACTCAATTAATGTATAGTGAGGAAATGAATTAATAAGCAAATAGTATTAAATTACATATAATGAGGAACCACTTCAACAAAATGCTTCCTAAGTAAACACAGAGAATATGGAGGTAACCATGAGATGGGATAAAATGAACTACTTCCTTCTGAAGCACCATGAGTATTGCAGTGAGCTAGTAGATGTGGGGAATTCAATGGTTACATTCATGGTTGTCAGAGCTCACGTTTTCCTGAATCTGGTTGGTGGGTAGAAGAGACCCCTTGGTTTGCCAAAATGTTTTTTAGCACAAGCATCTCTATAATAAAGAAAAAAAAAAAAAAAGCCTAAGCAATGATTACGGCGGAAAGACTAGAACTATACCAGTCGCTATGACGTGCACTGACCACCAGGGGACAGATACTCAATTCAGGAGCTGCCTCCTGGTGGTCAGTACACTCCCACAAAGGGAGCACTGCTCAGCCAGAAGCCAGACTCACGGCTGGTGAGTGCAGTGGTGATGGCAAGAGCCTCTCCCACCTCCATGGCAGCGCTAAGGAGCAGTGAGCCAAGCAGTAAAGAACAGTAAGCAGGCAGGCAGTAAGGAGCAAGGACTCCCAGACTGCAAGAGGGGACAGGTGGGGCTGAGGGAGCCCCCCCTCTGGTGCACAAATTTCATGCACTGGGCCTTTAGTATCCTATATAATAAAAGCTTAATATGTTAAGTGTCCAGTCAGCCATTCAACCAATCAAAGCAAAATATGCTAATGATATGCTAAGGCCTCTCAACTGCTCACTATGATGTGTACTGACCACCAGGAGGCAGATGTTCCAAAAGTAGGTTAGCTTGCTGCTGGGGTACGGTCAATTGGGACTGAGCAAGATGGACCAGCATACTCTGGAGCCTTCTGTGATCCCTCTCCAGCTGGCCAACCTCCTGCATCTCTCCCCAGCCCTGATAGTGCACCGGTGGGGTCCCGTAGCCTGGCCTGCACCCTCTCACAATCCAGGACTCCTTGGGGGTTGTTGCAGAACCATTTTCAGCCAGATGGCAGAACAACAGGTCGCTATGATGCACACTGACCACCAGGGGGCAGATGCTCAATGCAGGAGCTATACCCTGGTGGTCAGTGTACTCCCACAGGGTGAGTGCAGCTCAGCAGTGGTGGTGGGAGCCTCTCCCACCTCCACAGCAGTCATATGTCCCCTTAAGGCCCCTGGACTGTTAGAGGGCACAGATCGGGCTGAGGGAACTCCCCCTTTCCCAGTGCACAAATTTAGTGCACCAGCCCTCTAGTATTTCATAAAAGGTTCTAAAATACCCAATCCTCTCAGAGCCTTTTCTACTATAAGTTTCAACTTCTTTGTAAAATTTTCACAAACTAAAGATGTTATTCTTTGTATAATCTGATCTATAGACCTGTGTTATGATAAATTACTGAACCATTCCCTGACATATAGCAGCATCATATATTCCATAACCAATCTCTGTGTAGGCCAGAGGGAAGGTGACTATCTGATGCCTCAGAGAAGATGGACAGTTACTAGATATGGTTCTTTTTCCCATGTCTAGGCTCTTGGGGAAGCAGAAGACATCACACAGTGAAAAGTCACAGTGATTAAATGGAACAACCCACCATAGGCCTGTCTTAGCTCCCATAACCTCTCCACAATGGATTGTTTTTCTTTGAGGTATGCATTAGTATAAGAAAGCTCAAGAATTATTCTCACCTACATAAGGATGTATCTACCATGAACCACTCAGGGCAAGGATTGTCACCTCACCAC
The DNA here is from genome assembly GCA_004026665.1 of Murina feae. Taxonomy (NCBI): domain Eukaryota; kingdom Metazoa; phylum Chordata; class Mammalia; order Chiroptera; family Vespertilionidae; genus Murina; species Murina feae. The sequence goes on from PVJC01000547.1 coordinate 18,805, forward strand.
TTTCTTAGCAAAGGAAAAGACAAAGACCTAAATGCAAAAAGTGTGGCTTTGATTGAAATTTTGCTTCTGATAATGATTGCTCCCATATGCAAGGAGGATAAATACCAAACAAGAGCCCTCATGCAGATCCCCAGTCACAGCCTAAATCAAACCCACTTCTATTTTTGCTGGACCTCCATACGTTTCCATAGTTCACAGAGACTTTCTCATTGGTTCTCAAGCCACTTTTGCTTTGGGACCCTCACTTTTTTCTCTTTTAGGTCAACGTGAGGCAAAGTCAAATTAAGCACATGCCCTAACTAAATCTTGCTCCTGGAACTCCAGATTGGGTTAGATAACCACCTGGAGAGAAATTCAAGTAACCAAGGATGCCACTGCACTTATACCAGTACAGGTGGGTGAAACCCCATGTAAACTACCATTTCCTCAGAAACTCAGTCTCTGTCCTGACCTCCCATGCCCTTCATGGTGGCCATGACATTTGGATATTTGGTGTCCTATATTATAGGAACATTAAAACTGCCAAGAACCACTAACCATTAGGTTCTGGATAGGTAAGACTTAACTCCCCAAACAGGCTGTAAAGTCTTCACGAGCAGCTACTATGTTTTAGATATTTTTCCATAGTCTCTAAATTAATCTTCTATATTATGTGGGTTCTAATCCTATCTAATAAAAGGGTAATATGCAAATTGACCATCACAAGACGGCTTCCCCCATGTGGTCAAAGATGGCCGCCACAAGATGGCCAGCAAGGGAGGGCAGTTGGGAGGGACCTAGGCCTGCAGGGGAGGGCAGTTGGGAGGGACCCAGGCCTGCAGGGGAGGGAAGTTGGGTGTACCCAGGCCTGCAGGGGAGGGAAGTTGGGAGGACCCAGGCTTACAGGGAGGGAAGTTAGGAGGGTCCAGGCTTGCAGAAGAGGATAGTTGGGAGGGTCCAGGCTGGCAGAGGAGGGCAGTTGGGGGGGACCCAGGCCTGCAGGGGAGGACAGTTGAGTGGGACCCAGGCCTTCAGGGGAGGGCATTTGAGAGGGACCCAGGCCTACAGGGGAGGGCAGTTGTGGGGCACCCAGGCTTACAGGGGAGGACAGTTGGGGGGACCATCCTGGTAGGGAGAGGGCAGTTAGGGGCAATCAGGCTGGCATAGGAGAAGTTAGGCATTGATCAGGCTGGCAGGGGAGTGTTTAGGGGCAATCGGCAGGTGAGAGGTCAGGAGCCAGCAATTCTGGATTGTAAAAGGGATGTCCGACTGCCTGTTTAGACTTGATCCCACTGGTGGGATCGGGCCTAAACGAGCAGTCATACATCCCTCAAGGGGTCCCAGATTGGAAAGGGTGCAGATTGGTCTGAGGGACACCCCCTCACCCCCACACTCCCACTCCATGCATGAATTTCGTGCACCGGGCCTCTAGTAACTTAATAAAAAGGCTTACTCTATTTGCAGTTCCAGCTAAAATTCTCATATAAGACATACATATCACCTGAAAAGATCCATTTGGCTAGTCATAAAGTTGAAGAACAGGAAGCTGGGTCTCTGGTTTTTGCAGTGAGACTAATTGAGGAGTGACACCTTTCCAGGTTTTGGACAAGCTTTTTTGACAATCTAAACCATCAATGTCTTGTGTTTCTTTCTGATGACTTCAGAACAGAAAATGAACCTGTATTTGTAGAGGTAAAAGTTTGATCATGGAACAACTGGAGAACCCATGCAATTGACCCAGACATTTTTCTATTGTTTATTGGTAGCTTTTTTTTTGGCTTGGGGGGGGGGGGTGGGGGGGGAAGTATAATTTAATTGAGATCCAAAATGGCTTTTAGGACTGTAAGCTTTGATAAATAATTCCTAATGGTTTTCACCTATCTCTAAAGAGAAAGAACAGCCTTTTTGGCAGCTGACAGTCTAGCTTCTGAACTTGACTAATGCAATGAAGAGAAAGAGATCAACAAAGTGTGAATTGGAGATAACCTGAGTTTTCTGTTTGTTTTTTAAATAATGAGCATAAGGAATCTGTTTCTGTGATAAACACAATTACAGGGAAAACAAGTGTGCTCAATAATCCATCTCTGTACCCATACTCCAACAACAGTGGGGATAGCTCAGCTGACACCTCACTCAAATCCTAGTCATCCATATGCACTAGAAAAAGGCAGAGTTAGGACAGAACTTAATAATGTGATGTTTTAGTAGGAGCCTGATCACTACCACTCATAACCCAGCATTACTTCAGTCAACATTTTAAGTAATCTAATGACTCCTTCACTTCTATTCATGAAGACATTGGCTGCACACCAATCAACACACATTGACTTATACATTTCTACAATGTCTATTTTTATACACCCCATGAGAAAGAAACCTAAATTATATTCAAATAAAATAAAGCTAGACATGGCCTGAAAACCTGGGAAGGTAAACTATTTTCTCAATTATCACCTTAAGCATATCTGTACACCATAGAATAATAAATAGTATTTTCAACAGATAAATAACAACAAAAAATAACTGAGGCCTACATGATTCCAATTACTTGCATGTTACACAAGTCTCCTAATTATAAGTTCAGTATTATTATATACTAGAAGACTGGTGCATGAAATTCATGCACTGGGGGTGGAGGTATCCCTTAGTTCAGCCTGTATCCTCTCCAATCTGGGACCCCTTAGGGGATGTCTGACTACTGGATCCTAAACACTTTCCTGCCTGATTGCCCCTAACCACTTCTGCCTGCCAGCCTGATCACCCCCTAACCACTCCCCTGCCAGCCTGATTGACACCTAACTGCTCCCCTGCCAGCCCAATCACCCCCAACTGCCCTCCTCTGCAGGCCTGATTACCCCCACCTGCCTTCCCCTGCCATCCTGGTCGCTCCCAACTGCCCTCCCCTGCAGGACTGGTCACCCCAAACTGCCCTCCCCTGCTGGCCATCCTGTGACAATGTGGAGGTGGCCATTTTGTGGCAGCCATCTTGTGATGATGTGGGGGAAGCCATCTTGTGATGACATGGGGGAAGCCATCTTGTGATAATGTGGGAGCGACCATCTTGTGACAACATGGGGCAACCATCTTTTGAGATGTGGGGTGGCCATCTTGTGATGACGCAAAGTTGTGAGGGTCAATTTGTATATTACCTCTTTATTATAGAGGATGACATTAACAAGATTTTCGGGTTCTCCTTTGCTAACTCTTCTTTCTCACTTTTTATTTCATCTTGTTAATCCTTACCCAAGAATATTTCTTTTCAATTGATTCTCCCCACCCTGTGGTTTTTCATTTTTATTTTGTTTTGTTTTGTTTTTAGGATTCTTTTTTTTCTTTTTCTTTCTTTATTGATTAAGGTATTACATATGTGTCCTTATTCCCCCCCATTACCCCCCACCCTGCTCATGTCCTCACCCTGCTGGTGTCTGTGTCCATTGGTTATACTTATATGCATGCATATAAGTCCTTGATCTCTCTCCCATACCCCCACCCTCCCATACCTTCCCTCAGAGGTTTGAGCATCTGATCAATGCTTCTCTGTCTTTGGATCTGTTTTTGTTCATCATTTTATGTTGTTCTTTTATATTCCACAAATTAATGAGATCATGTGATATTTAGCTTTCTCTGACTGACTTATTTCACTTAGCATAATGTTCTCCAGGACCATCCATGCTGTTGAAAATGGTAGGAGTTCCTTAGAGAGAAAGGGTGGGAGGGAGGGAGGGAGGGAGGGAGGGAGGGAGAGAGGGATGGAGGGAGGGAAGGAGGGAGGGAGGGAAAGATAGAAACATCAATGTGAAAGATACATCTATTGGGCTAACTCTTCTCTTAATGAATCACTGGGTATAATTATTTCTTAAGTTTTGACTCAGTTCTCTTCAGAATTCTACTTTACCTTCCTAGAGAACTCAACTGCTTATTTGGTTGTCATTGTTACTTCTTACACAGGTTCTCCCTAGATCTTCCACATTAGCTCAGATCCACTTTCTCTCCCAGGACACATCATACAAATCTACATCATAATTGTAGCTGTTGATTTTGGGGCTTCTCAGGACACCCAAGCAAAGGATTGAAAGACTCCTGCAATCATTGGTACTTATCAGTACCATCATTGTCTTTAAAATGAACTCAGATTCATAGACTCCAAATTGGCAATCTAATTATTACAATCTAATCTAAACATTACAAATTAGCAATATAAGTAATGGATAACAGAAGTGGCACACTCCTAGATCTCAGCAAGAACTTGGCCATAGATGGAAGGACAACTGACCCAAAACAGAACATGCCTTAAAGAAAAGCAATAATGAACTTGTAGAAACAAGGTTTATGGAAATAGACTAGATATGGAGAGACCATAGAAAAATTGCTCAAAGTTAACCCAGTTGCAGTAGGATGGGGGGCACTAATGCATCTCAAGGAGTAAAATGAATTACAAAAATCCTTAAATCAATTTTGATATCAATAATCCTTAACCCAAGACAGTTGGGATGGGGTTGAGTCTATTAGTCTATTAGCTGATGGTAGAGAGTCTCCACCAAAAAAGACTTAACTCCAACAAATTTGATTCCAAAATACTTTAAAAAATTTTTTTTCACATTAGAGAGTTAAAGTTAATGCAAACTCTTCTATTCAATTGCTACTTAACTCCCTGTGTGTTTAGTTTTTATTTCAAGTTGACTGCACACCCCTAGAATCTCATTGAAGAGTCATACTCAATGAGATTGTCTAGATTAAGCCCTTTGAAACTATAATTTACCATGCAAATATGTGATATAATTTAAATTGTGAAAGAAGTGTGATTTTTCACTACCTCCTGCTCTCTCATCCCCCTTTTCTTTTCTAGGCCTTTCCCCCCAATTTGTGGTTGTTTTCTTGTTAGACTAGTGGGTTAGATCAAAAGAAAGAAGGAAAGGAAAATAAGATAATGTTGATGATGATAATAATAGTAGCTAACATTTAATATTTAACTACTGTGTGTCACACTCCTTATAAATGTCATTTGGATGCTCACAATTAAGGCTTAGAGATGTTGTACAAGGTCACATGGAGATAATTAACATGGCAGAGGCAGAACTGGACCCTGGACAGTCTGACTCCTTGGCAAGATGCTTTCTGCACTGCCAGGCTGCCTTCCTCAACAGATTCATAGGCTCTGAGGCTTCTGTTCCAAGACCCAGAGATCAAGTATGAGATGAAGATAGAAGGGAAGAGGATTTTACTGACAAATGACCTGAGATGAGAAATACCAGAACAAATTGAATTGGGATAGCTTGCCCTCACTTCACTGTGCATGGGGCAGAATTGCTTCAGACCCTAGAATGCAAAAACCAAATGTGTCAGTAATACCCTCAAAGAGGGATGCCCTGACTCCCTTCTTAGTAGGAAGAAATAAAATCTCTGATTAGCAATCACAGCTTAAGCTCTTCTTACTTCGCCATTTATCCTGCAGGTCGTTTTTGTTGTTTTATTTTGTTTTTTGTTGTTGTTTTTTTTTAATATATTTTTATTGATTTGGGAGAGGAAGGGAGAGAGAGAAAGAGATAGAAACATCAATGATGAGAGAGGATCATTGATCAGCTGCCTCCTGCACGCCCCCTGCTGGGGTCAAGCCCACAACCCAGGCAAGTGCCCTTGATAGGAATTGAGCCCAGGACCCTTCAGTCCACAGGCCAATGCTCTGTCCACTGAACCAAACCAGTCAGGGCTTCAGGTCCCTTTTTTCTCTCTCAGGGTTTCAAGAGAACCTCAGCAGGAACTGATTTATCAGACTACCCTCCAGGGAGACAGCACATCTGTCTGGTCTCCTTCCTCCTATCTCCCCATGCCAAACAAATAAAATAAAAGTGACTGTCTAGTAACCTGGCCCAAGGAACTTGCCTGAGAAGTTGTTACAATATGATTACCACCCAATAGTTCTTTTGACAAAGTAAAGATAAATCAGTGTGGCAGATATTGGCCACCTGTTCCTCAAGCTTTATTCCATCCATTTCCCAGTGTCTCTGGCATTTAGATGCAGCCGTGTGACAGACTGAGTGAAACAGCGGGTACCCGTTCCAGCTCTGACCCACATACACCTCTCACCTGTGATCCCTTTGTATCGGTTTGCTTTTGCTAGATAATGAACCACCTGCTTAAAATAACAAACATTCATTGTTTTTACAGTTCCTTGGTTAGGCTGGGTGGTTCTGATCTGGGCTGGTTTGCCTGGGGCTAATGGTCCAGCATGGCCTCCCTCACACGTCTGGGCATTGACTCAGTGCCATCTGAGGTGATGGGGATGACATGGACATGTATTCCTTATTGTCCATCAGGCTCTCCTGCGCTCATTCACATGGTGGAAGTTGCAGGGGTTCCCAAGAGAAGCAGGAAATGAAAAGCCTCCAGACATTTCTCAGGTCACCCCTTGCATTACATTTGCTATTGTCCCATTGGCCAAAGCAAGTCACGCGGCCAACCCCAGAATTAGAATGGGAAGGGAATTACTGTGACCATTTAAAACCTTTTTAGAGCATGGATGATGATAGATATTTATTTCATATGCACTGTGAATCAGATATTGTACACTTAATGCAACCACCCAATGAAGAGGTTGTTAAAATTATCCTTTTGCAGATAATATAACTTGTTCAACTCCTAACAGCTAGAACTAGGATTTAAACCCAGCATAGTGACTGTTTCTAGGGCTGCCCTCAGGGAATTGAGTCCCAGGAGGAAGAGGCATGTACACCTAGGAGATGGAAGTCCTGGGATCTGGAACCAGACCTCCTGGGAGCAGGAAAATGGAAAATAAGCATATTGTTGTATAGACCTTTTCCAAACCTAATACTCCATTATTCTAAGTAATGAAGGATAAATGGATAAAAGGAGAGCTATCAACTTCACCTGGGCAGCTCCTTTTCCACCATGGTTAACCACAATTCCAACTGAAGCTCCATCTTCCTGCTTATTGTAACATTTTTGAAGAAAATAAAATCTATTAAAATGACTTTCTTTCTCCATTTGTGGATAGATGTCTACACTGAGGCCTTCCCTAGAAGTGACTTGTTGAAGATGACAGAGACTCTGTCTGCCTGGTTCCCTGAATGGCTTTGTAGAGCAGAACCCTACTCCTCACTTATGGCTGGGCTTCTCATATTAGTGGAAAACTAACATCTGTTTTTTTAAGCCACTGAGATTTTAAGGTTCATTTGCTTAATCAGCCAGCATTAATCTAGCCAATACAAGTAGATACCTGTGGTCATTTTTTTAAAAAAATTGATTTTAGAGACAGAAAGGGAGAAAAGAAAAACCACTGATGTGAGAGAAAAACATCAATCAGTTGACTCCTGCATGCGCTCCAACCAGGGATCAAACCCACAACCTAGGTCTATGCCCTGACTGGTAATCAAACCTGTCACATTTTAGTGTTTGACAGTGCTCCAGCCAACTGAGCCACACAGGCCAGAGCACCTGTGATTTCTTTTTTACATATTTCCTAAGAGATGACAGATGGGGAAACTGATCAAAACATGTCACTGAATCATGTCCAAAGCTCATGAGCCTATGGCTTAAAACATGCTCAATATAACCATACTCTGAATCCTTTGAATGGCATGAGTAAGCATTGGCCCTGTAGATAGATGTTTCTCTTAGCTCTTTGGTGAACCAAGCAATAAACATCTCAGTAATAGCCGAGTAGAAGACATTGGGGCTGAGAAGACACTGAAGTGTGAAGGGAGTGACAAGTCAGATACATGCTTTACTGCTCTATTCAAACCAGAAAGAAAACATTTCTATAATTTATGAAGCCCCAAGCCACACAAGAAATAAAATTTTCTCTAAAGCCACCCAGCACACATAGCCATAGGGAGAGGTAAAGATGCGGTGCTTATACCACCTGTCAAGTCAGGTTGGAAGTCATTGTCAAGGTGAAAAACATCAGTGCCAAAAATGGGACACCAGTGCCCACAGCACTTGGTCTGCTGTAGCCTCTCCTAGCCAAGAATCTCAAGGAATTTTACCTGAAATTTAGTCAGCAACCTTGCAAAGACTCAAGATCAGCACTCTCTCAAAGACCAGGGATCAAACAAAAGAAAAAGGAAATTACCCCCAGCTAAAAAGGAGCAAGGCTTGGCTCAATCAAAAGTCAAGTTTGAATTTCAAAAATGGCTTGATTAATTTACCCACTTGAGTGATTTTCTGAGATCCAGCTAGAATTCTGAAAGGAAAAGGATCAGAATTTCATAAAATGATACACTTATAGCACTCCTGTCAGATATGTGGATGTTCGACGTCCCAAGAGGGTCTTCTTACAAAAGATTCTTTAGAAGCAACTCAGAACCAATACCTAATTTAGTAGAGAGTGTTTGTCTCCTTCCCGGAACTCCTTGAAGTGAGGGCTAAGTAAGAGTTCCAGAGGATTAAAATTCTGAATGGCCAGTCTTAGTGATGTTAAGTAATAATAATTATTATTACTATAGCTTCCTTATATTGAGCACTTTCTACATGCCAGGCTCACTATTTTATTTACTTTATACATATTTGTGTATTTGTTTCTCACAATAAGTTAATGTTAAAATACTACTGTTATTTCTATTTTAAGATGGGCAAATTGAGACCTGGGGAACTTAATTAACTTACACAAGGCCATGTAGCCAGTGAGTGGCAGAGGCAAGATTCAAACCCAAGCTCTCTGTCTCTAAAGCCATGCTCGCAACTATCATGTTACTATAACTAATGCTTGAATAGCCAAAAAATTATTCGAATAATCATGTTCCATTTATAGCTGCCTTTGACATACAGAAGATGGAAAAGCATTTTTATCTCCCCTTGATATACTAAAAAAGATCCTAGGATGAGGTGGGATGGGGTCTGAGTGGAGAGGAGCTAAGTGGGAAGAAAATGGGGAACATCTGTAATACTTTCAACAATCAATAAAAAATAAAAAAGACCCTCTCAATAAAACTGGAAGAGAAAATGTTAATTGAATAACTGAAAAATAAAATATTAATTTTTGGTTTTAATAAATTATCTTTATTATAAAGAAAACAAATAATCTTTAAGTAGACCCTGCTAGTTTGGTGTGGCTCAGTGGTTGAGCATTGACCCATGAACCAAGAGGTCACGGTTCAATTCCTGGTCAAGACACAAGCCCAGGTTGTGGGCTCCATCCTCAGTAGGGTGTGTGCATGAGGTAGCCAATTGATGATGTTTCTTTCTTATGGATGTTTCTATTTACCTATGCTTCTCCTTTCCTCTCTCTCTCTCTCTCAAAAAAAAAATCAATAAAAATAAATTAAGTTAAACTAAAAATTTAAAAATATCCAAGATTATATATTCTGCATCTTGAAAGCTATGCTTTCAAGATCACTAACAACTTGTGTGTCTTATGGAAGAAATGTCAAAGTCATCAGCTGCTCAGGATTCAACTTTCCTCAGATAAAAGTTTTTCTGAGAGCTGGGCTGATTGAGAGCTGGAGTTTAGGGAAGCAGAAAGCCCAAGCAGAGTGAAGGAGCATTAGGAAAGTTAAAAGGGACTGGAAAGTCTCTGTGAATAATAAAGACCCATGTCCCCTTTGAGTAACACCCAGGATGGAAGGGATTCCTGAAGGTTCCTATAGAACCCACCCTGTGGCCTGAAGAACAAGAAGTGTCTCTCTGGCCGAATCAGTGGTCAGTAGAGAGGGCCATGATGAGGAGCTTCTTGGGACCAGCAAGCCTCTGAGCTTGGCAATAAAGGACTGAATTGGAGAGTTGCAATATGTGGCAAAGAGCAAAATAATCACAAAGGAGACCCATGGGAAGAATATAATCCCCACCCCTCTCCTCATTTTCCTGATCTCATGAAAGTCTGCCCAAACAATATAAGAATCCTATGAAATGTGTCTCCTCAAATATAATGTGATTGATTTTCTCACACACTCTTCCAATAGATGAGAACTCAGAGCCAAATTTAATTTGCTTTAGAGAAAATAAAATGATATGCTATTTCCTGCACTTGAGTGTTATAGAGTAATATTCCCTACTCATACATTTATGGTACTGCATGCAAATATGGCCCACGTGCTATGGATCAGTCTGACAAACTCGATGGTTGATTACATGCTTGAAATATTTTTTATTGTGGTAAAATATACAAAACATAAAATTTTATGTGTGTACTTCAGTGTCATTACGTGTATTCACATTGAGATGGAAGTTCAACATCAATTTGCTTCCAGAATTCACCTTGATGGTGAAGAAAAACTTCCCAGGGCCTTTTGATACACTCAGGGCATTTAGCTACATTGGCCACACTTTTCACATTTTTGATAAAAAGGAAATACCATTTGGCCTTTAGGAAGCTCAACAAAAGACTTAATATTTACTTTAGTATGCATATTGGATTCTATTATGTTCTAGCATACAAAATAAGAAAAAGCAACTGTAAGACAGCCCTAAAATAAAAAAACTAAAAACACTTCCGAAAGTTAGATGGGCTCTGGCCAGGTAGCTCAGTTGGTTAGAGTGTCATCTGACATGCCAAGGTTGTGGGTTTGATCCCCAGTCAGGGCACATACAAGAATCAACCAATGATTGCATAAATAAGTGGAACAAAAACCTTACTCTCTCTCACTCCTGCTCTCTCCCTACCTTTCTCTCTCTCTCTCTAATTTTTTTTTAAAGCTAGATGAGAAGAGCTTATAAAAACCCATCTGCCCACCAAAGTAAGAGATCAAATAATCATACAAACATAAAGAAAACCACTAACCTCTGCCTTCACCCCAGTGGGGCACTGGTATGCCTGCCATCACACACCCTAATGGCAGTGACTTTGAGTAAATCTTGGTGTGATTTGTCTAGCAATCTGAGGCCCAGAAGATGCATAACTGAATGGTGAATACTGGTGTTAGTGTCAGTCAACAGAATGTCTGTCTTAGCCACACCCTTTAAGTTTTTCTCTCCCCAGGATTTCATGCTAGGAGCAAGTGTGATTTCCTGAATGAGATCTACATTCATGTTTACCCAAGCATTCACATTCACCTCTTCTTCTTTTCTAATGAGGCAGGAAATACAGGAAAGCTCTGGATCGCATGAGTTTTATTTCCATACCATTATCCTCATCAAAAAGCATTTATTAAACATCCAATTATAGATAATGCTGTGAAAGCTTTCATCTCTGCAGAAAGAGAACCATACAGACACAGCCTAATCCTCTAAGAGTTCGTAATCTATTCATAAATGAGCAATGGGCACAGATTACAGCGTTGACTCCTCACTCTGGTTGTGTCACAGAATTCCAAGTATAAAATGAATAATAATTTACCTTCATTTTAAAGACAGCTGGCATATCAGTGGATAGACTTCACCACCACTATCACCATGCGCATACCTCTAATTAGAGGCTAATAGCCACATTTTGGTTACAATTCAGGAAGCTTAATTTCACACATGAAATATCTCAATAATGTAGACTATACATACGGACTTCAAGGACATGGAAGGGTGATTTCACAAAATGGAATAAATATAAGCTTGACAACCCCAGAAAGGTTGGTAATCAATTACTAACTTGTGGTTCATGCTAATCAAAAGAGAGCCAGCCTCGCATCTGCACCAGAGACCAGCAGGACTAACTTCTAGAGAATAGTGGCATGGCCCTCGACACCACTAAACATGAGGCAATATCCCTGAGAAGGACTCTTCCCTCCCCAAGGAGAGCAGCCATGGCGTCACCAAATCTGCAACTCTTTCTAGCCAGACCAACCTGAATTCAGACCTGCATTAGCTTCTTGTGGGCTGTGTGACCCTGGCAAAGTCATTTTACTTCTCTGAGCCTCACTTCCATCTGCAAGATGGTCATGATGATTTCTAAACATGGGGCTGTTTGGAGAGCTTGATGAGGTAGCTTATACAACACTGTAGACATACAATAAATCATGTTCCCTTCTTTGAGTAACATAAAACCAAGATCACTGGCCAGAAGTCTATATATTTCAGTTGGACAATAGAATGCATGAAATAGTTGAATTCAATGCAGTATACCAAAATCAGAAAAATATAAAATATGGGTTTTCAACTTTTTTAAAACAATGGAAATTTCTGGCAAAATGATGGCCATATTACTCCTAGGCAGTTTACTCACTGATTTCAAAAAGGGCAGTCCCCTTCAGAGGGGTGTGTTCTCCTCACATCACCCCAGACCCCACCCAGCAGGCAGTCTTCATTCTTCACATGTTTCAAGCTTCCATAGGCATTTCAGTTTGAAGTCCTTGCCATCATCACAGGGATCCTGGGTCCAACAACATTAACAGGAAAGAGCATTCTTTGGCCCTGCTCAGGACAAGACGCTGCTCATACTCCTCTAAATTTGTAATTCCAAGGCAAAAAAGTAAAGCCGATCTTTCTCTCCTTTTCCTGCTCCATTCCCTCCTCCACCTCATTTTAAGAAAACTTTGCTGTGTGAGTGGACTTCAGTCTGCACACTTGATAAAGCTTACAAATCAATACTTCATCATTCTTCTTGGGTTAGCTTGTTGGATATTGACCCATTCTACCAGGCAGCCAGATAAAATGTGTCAGCATATGATCCCACTTGTCATTGAATAATTCTATGCTTGTTAAGGCTTTAAATGAGTTCTGTGAAACAGCCCAATGGCATTGACTCCCAGTAAAGTCTTGGCTCATGTGTCCCTGTCCCAGAGTTGTTGAGGTATAAGAGGTCCCTTGAGGCCTGAAAGGGACCACAGAAAGGTCCATTCTTAAACATATTCTGTAGCCCCATCTACATGGGGATAATAATGCTAATTCCAGGGTTATTGTGAAGGATTATTTGTCTCCTTGCCACAGAGAACTAGTCATTCTTCAGATGTTACTCCAGAAGTCACATATAATACATATAATGCTGCCAACGTCAGTCAATAATTGAAGAATTAGAAGACTCTGGAGGAGACTGCAATTGCTCCCACGAGTAATTACTTAACCGATGGCTGCTGATTTCACCGAGCACCCTAGTACATGATGAGGGGTGGTCCAGTTCCTTCTATGACCCCATATTCAATTCACTAGAGTTTCCCAAAGTGTGTTTCACAGAATAGTAGTCCCAGGGGTACCAAAGTGCACTAATAGATCAATTTAGGATGAGAAACTAAGAACCCTATTCCTTCCTGAAGATTCATACTACACATGAGCACATTAAAGGCAGTGAGAAGTCCTGCAGTAAGGAATCCCATTTAACTCCGGTTAATTCTGGGGTTTCCTTACTTCTGGAACCTGCTTTGTGGCTTCTGGGTAGCATTCTGCAAGAAAGATTTTCTATGCAACATATTTTTAGAAATTACTAGGTTAACTGGGTAATTTTTCATTCAAACCAGTCACTTTTAAGTGATAAGAAAACATTACTAATTGTTATGCTGGAACAATAGGTATGTGTCCTAGAGAAATCGGGCCATGAATGATGTTCCTTCTTGTGTTTGGTGCCACATAAAACCCACCTTTGAGTTAGGCTCTGTTCCAGAGACCAGTCTTGCATATGGTCAGGGAGAATAAAAGAAGTACAAGACCATGAGCCTGGATCTTGATCCTGCTCTGATTGTGGTCCTGACCTGACCAAGTCCTTGTACCTCAAATCTTCTCATGCTTCCCTGCCTTGCCCTAATCCCACATTGTTGCTATAGGCCTGCTCTGCATTGATTCTCTCCAAAGACTGAAATCCCATCCCACACACATCCTAGATCCCTGCCAGACACCCCAGGTGCCAATCATCTTTTCCTCCTGGGCCTCTGCCAATTGCCTGTGAGGATCTGTGGCTTCTTGTTGTCAACTAGAGTTGCTAGCTGTCCACTGCTCTGCTTTCTTGGCCTTTCTTCCTAGCCTCTTTGACTTGCATCTGGCCACAAATCCCATCATCCTAGTATCACCCAAACTTGGTTTTAGTTTCTCATTTCTAAGGATGGTTTTCAAAATAACCTAAGGGTAATGAACAATTTAATATTTCACCTACCTACAGGTGCTATTTTAATAGGTTAAGAGGTGCTATGAACTAAATAAACAGATTGTAAAAAAAAAATGTCATTAAAGACAGGTAGCCCTAACCGGTTTGGCTCAGTGGATAGAGTGTTGGCCTGCGAACTGAAGGGTCCCAGGTTCGATTCCGGGCAAGGGCATGTACCTTAGTTGCAGGCACATCTCCAGTAGGGGGTGTGCAGGAGGCAGCTGGTCGATGTTTCTCTCTTATCAATGTTTCTAACTCTCTATCCCTCTCCCTTCCTCTCTATAACAGAATCAATAAAATATACTAAAAAAAAAAAAAAAAAAGACAGGTAAAAGCCCATACTTTGCATATCCCCAGCCTCACATTTCTGCAGTGGCATTAAATAGAAAAAGAGAAGGCACCGTTTCCTTCCAAGTAACTATAGCTCCTTTAGACATTGTCTGATGCAAAAACAGAGCTGCCTCATAAACACATCAAGACTTTATAAAAGCAATAACGATATTTTAAACATAGAAAAAAATAGTTTATAAATTACCCAAATTCATACTGGACAGGGACTCATGGCATCAGTCCATGGAAGACTCCTTGGAAGTAGCCACCACTGCTTCCCCCTCCCGACCACCCTGCAGCCCTTGATCCTCTGCCTCATCTTCTCTGAGGGAGTAGTGCAAGGTTTCCCACAGGAGTGTAAAACAAATGGAAAGGCAAGGGAGTTTAGCTCTTAGAACCATTTCTAGCAATGGTCCTAAGTGGTTAATGCCATATCAGAGTAGCTGAGGTACAACTGGATCTATTTAGATTATAAACAGAAAGTAAAAGTTGATATTTTTTACAGCAGGCTACTGTTCAGAAAAAAGAAAAGTGAAAAAATAATAAATGGAAAATTATTTGATCAAGCTCTTATGCATTTTTCAACTGTTGCTATTCAAATACAGAAGAGAATATTCATTGACTCTTGGATTGTGCTCAGGAGGCAGACCTGCATCTATATTACCCAGCATGCTCTGCCTACAGCCCCAGATCCAGTGATTCCCAGAAGGCAGTCAGCCCTGCAGATAAGAGATGAAATTTATTGACCCAAGTGTGGCAGCTATGTTAATTACCGAAACTAATATTTATCCTAAACATGATTTCTTTCCTGGGCATAAAGCAGAATCAACCTGTGTGACAAAGGTTGGCTAGACAGGCACCAGACAGGTGACAAGGCTTCTGGGTGACGCTCGAGGTGTTTGGGGAAGTATATGGGAAATTCTAGTCACATGATCTCCCAGGAGGCTCTGGAAGGGACTAGAAAAGGAGGCTGCCTTTGGGAAAATGTCTCTGAACCTTTGTGTATTTTCTAAGAGTTCCAGTGTGCAGTCTTGGATTGGCAGGTATGATGGATCCCAGGGGGGCCATAGAAAATATCTCTAGGCCATAGTTGCTTAATTTCCATAAGGACTTCTAATGCCCTGTCCAGATTTAATATTTGATAATTCTTTGTAAAAAATAATATCTTACTTTTGGCATCTCACTCCCAATCCCCCCACCCCCTTCTGAGACCACAAAAAAATATGAAAAAGGCTGACAACTATGAATAGGAAAGGGGTAGCTCTTGGGTAATTCATTAGGTCTTGAGTTTTTTCATATCAACTACTTTCTAGACTTAAAATATGACCCTGACTATGGTATACAACTTCTAACATTGCTCCCAATGATCCTTGCCTCCTAGTTTTCATGGCCAAAAGTAATCCTCTCCAAGTTTTGAGATCTAGTGAATTTCTTCCAAGTGATATAATACAAGAAAAGTCATGGGATATGTCTTCCAAGTTTAGGTACAAAAGACTGTAGCTTTGGTCTTGTTCATACTCTCTGGCTCTTCTCAATTGCTCTCACATAGAACAAGCCACCACGTCATAAGCTGCCCTGTAGAGAGATCTGTGGCAATGGGGAAAGCCTCTGGCCAACACCCAATGAGGAACTGAGGCTGTCAGTCCAACAACCTACAAGGATCTGAATCCTGCCAACAACCTAAGGGGTGAGTTTAGAAGCAGATCTTTCCTCCACCAATCCCTGAAACGATAGCAGCCCAGTCAATATCTTGATTACAGTCCTGTGAGACACGCTGAGCCAGAAGACCCAGGTGAGGCACATCTGGGTCCCTAACCCATAGAAATTATGGAGTTTTAAATGTTGATGTTATCAGCCGCTAAGTTCTAGGGTCATTTGTTATGCAGCTATAGGTGAATAATGTATACTGGCTGTGAAATAGTATGGTAAGTAAAAGAGAATGAAGTCAGAGTGGGGCAATAAAAAAGGCTTGATCACCTATATTTGCCTACATTCTATAGCCTCCAAGGAGGAGAAAAATAGAGCTGCCTATTCCCACAAGTGGTAGTTAGGAAACAGAATAAATATTTGGGGGATAATACTTGAGCCAAAAAAATTAGCCTTTGAAGTCTGGGGATGCATCTTATTGTAACCCTATCACCTAGCACAGTACCTGGGTCATAAAAAATGCTAAAAAATTTGCAGAGTAAATAAAAGGAATGGATGATTCCATTTTCACCTAAATAGCACTGAGTAGAACCATATGAATGGAAACAATTACAAGGAGGCTCTTCCTGGCACCTCTACCAACTTGTAACCATGTTTCCATATAGTTTATCTTCCCTTTGAGTCCCAAGGCAGGTAGAGAAAGCCTTTCCTATACTTTCCTTTCAGTTCCTACAGTTCTATCCTATACTTTATCCTCTTGGCTCATCCATCTGTGGGACAAACAAACAAACTGGAGTACACATATCCAACTTTACTAAACAGATAAATTAGGGGCTAACCATCCTCACTTTATCACCACAGAAGGCAGCTTTTCTCTACAAAGTGTGCCTTTGAATAGGAGCTCCCATAGCACCTCCAAGTACTTGCTTCCAGATCATTAACCACTTAATGGAGAGGCTGAGAAGGAAAAGAACCTTAAAACTGTTCTTTTTGTTAGGAGCTACTGCCCACTGACAATCCATCAGAAGGAAGACAAAGCATGCATGAAATTGAAATGTTCATTAATGGAAGGATAGGTTTCTATTTACAGGGGAATAAAAAAGGAAAACAAAACCAGAAGTTTCTGAAAAGCTCACTTTCCAGAATTCTGCTGGAAAATTAAAGGGTATAAGGGACTGAAATGGCCCCCAATGGTCCCAACCTCTTAGTATTTATATTCTTGTATAATCCCCTCCTTGTGTGTGGGTGAAACTGGTGACTTACTTCTAACTAATAGAATATGGCAAAGAGGATGGGATGTCACTTCTGAGCCTATCCTATATAATAAAAGGCTAATATGCAAATAGACCAAACTAGGGAACCTAACAACTGAACAACAGATTGCTATGATGTGCGCTGACCACCAGGGGGTGCATGTGAAACATGGTGGGCATCAGCAGCAGGCAGCAGAGTGCAGAACATGGTGGGTGTCCGCTGCGGCAGAATGATGAAGCAGGTGAGCAGGGGTACCAGAACAAGGCAGGGCACTGGTCACTGTCATCGGGGTGAGCCTTTGGTGGTTACTGAAAATTCTTTGCTCCCACGCAACACAGTCACACCTGACACTCATACCTGCTGCCAGGGGGGGCTGGCCCTGATTGCCCCTTGCAGCTTCTCCACCTCCCTCTGTTCTGAGGGGCAATTGGAGCTAGCAACCACCTCTCACACTCGCTGCCAGAGCCACCACTCCCACCTGCTGCCAGCACCGGTCCCGATCACTCAGGGCCATCAGTGGGTGCAAGCAGCAGCTGCTGGCCCTGATCACCTCTGAGGGCTTCTCCACCTCCCCCTTCTCCTGAGGGGCAATCAGGGCAGCAGCTGCTGTTCCCACCCACTAATAGTGCTGGCCCCAAGCACTCTGTGCTGTCAGCAGGTGTGAGCAGGGCTGGAGCCATCAGCACATGGGAGCAGTGGCAACAAGAGCCGGGCTGCTGTCAGACAGGGGATCAAGGTCCGTGGTGGGAGGGGCTGGGCAGGGGCGCAGAGGATGGGTCCCTGTGCTCACCACAGCCTCATGGCTCATAGTTCCTTTCAAGGTGCATGAGTTCATGCACTAGGGCCCTAGTATTACATAACATTCCATCTACCATCTTGTTACAAAGTCAGCCTCTCTCTCTCTCTCTCTTTCTCTCTCTCTCTCTCTCTCTCTCTCTCTCTCTCTCTCTCTCTCCCCACCCCCAGATTTGATGAAGCAAGCTACCATGGTGTGAAGCCCACACATAACAAGGAACTAAGGACAACCCCCATCTAACAGTCAGCTGGGAACTGAGACCTTCAACCAAAGGAGACTTCTCATTAGAATTGTGCCAACTGCCTTGTGAGCTTGGAAGTAGATTCTTCTCCAGTCGAGCCTTAGGTGACTTGGACTGCAGCCTGTGAGACACCCTAGACTGAAGACCCAGTGAAGCTGTTCTCAGATTCCCAACTCTCAGAAACTGGGAGGTAATAACTGTGAGGTGTCTTAGGCTGCAAGTTTGTGAATAACAAAATACATGCAATTACGATCATCATCCAACAAAAAGCCACACAGTTATGCACAAGTGTCTGTTCTGGGTCTACCACAGGGGGCAGTGGGAAGACAAGACAGGCCTACTCTGTTGGTTGAACCGAAATTCTTCTTTTCACCAGAAATGTGAATATATTGCATTAGTTTTGGGAAAAATGATAAGGAAGTCCCTGAGACTTTAGGCATGGACTGCAACAGTTGATATGAAAGAACAGAAACATTTGTTGAGAGCTTATCTGTGATAGGCACTGTGCTTGACAATTACCTACCTTCACAAACATTATCAAATTGAATTGTCATAATAATATTACTCTAAAAAGTAATGGTTGTTTCAGAATGGCTATTATCAAATCAACAAACAACAAGTGTTGGAAAGGATGTGGATAAAAAGGAACCCTCTTGCACTGCTGGTGGAAATGCAGACTGGTATAGCCATTGTGAAGAACAGTATGGGGTTTCCTCAAAAAACTAAAAATGGAACTCTCATTTGACCCAGCCCAGTGATCTCACTTCTAGGAATATATCCCAAGAAGGTAGAAACACCAATTAGAAACGATATATGCACCCCTATGTTCATAGCAGCCAATTCACCATAGCTAAGATTTGGAAATAGCCTAAGTGCCCATCAGCAGATGAGTGGATTAAAAAACTGTGGTACATCTACACAATGGAATACTATGCTGCAGTAAAAAAAGAAGGAATTCTTGCCATTTGCAACAGCATGGATGGAACTTGAGAGCATTATGCCAAGTGAAAGATAAATACCACATGATCTCACTCATTTGTGAAATATAGTGAACAACATAGACTGATCCAGAGACAGAGAAGAAGCGATCAGACTGTCAAACCTCAGAGGGAATGTAGGGGAGGGGAGAAGTATGGGGAAGAGATCAACCAAAGGACTTGTATGCATGCATATAAACCCAACCAATGGACACAAACAACAGGGGGATGAGAGCATGAGTGGGGGGGGGGGCATTTATGGGGAGATGAGGACACATATGTAATACCTTAATTAATGAAGAAATTAAAGGTTGAAAAAAAGAATTAAAAATATAAAAATACAAATACAAAGTGTTAAAAATAAAAAGTAATGGTGGTAGTACTAAAAGGAGAAAAAAGAGGTGAAAGAGGAGATGAAGGAAGAGAAATAGCAACTAATATTTATTGAATGCTTATGAGCCTGGAATATAAATACTTTAAAAATATTATCTCAGCCCTGGACAATGTAGCTCAATTGGTTGCACACTGTCCTATGCACTAAAAGGTTGCCGGTTTGATTCACAGTCTAGGTCATAGAAAATGCTATGGTTGCAGTACACAGTTGACTGATGTTTCTCTCTCACATTGATGTTTCTCTCCCTTCCTCTCTCTAAAAAATTAAATGAAAATATATTTTTAAAATATCTCACTTAATCCTCTCAACTATCCAATGAGGTAAGTTTAATTATTATAATCATATTACAACAATGAAACTAAGGCACAGGCAAGATCAGGCACATATAGGGTAGTAAGGTGTAGAAATATAAATAACATTGCTCAAGATTATATGGAACAGCATTGAACAGACTATCAAACTACAGCGGGAAAGCTGGGGAGGGTTGTGGGGGGCAGTTAAGAGACCAACTGAAGGACTTGTATGCATGCATATAAGCATAATTAATGGACACGAGACACTGGGGGGTAGGGGACACAAGGACACAAGGCTGGGGGAAGGTCAAGGGGGAAAAGGATACATATGCAATACTCTTTGTAATACTTTAAGCAATAAAACAAAATTTAAAAATAATAATAAATAAAATGTAAAAAAAATAAATAAAAAGGGTCATAATTTTAAAAAAAAAGATTATATGGCCAATGAAAAATAGAGCCATTAATTGAACCCACGCAGTCTGACTCTAGAGTGCCGCATATTTAATCCCTCATGTTTTCAAAATATTCTTCAGTCACCACTGTGATTATCCCCATTTTTTCTAGAGGCTTCCCCATCCTTTGCACTAAAATGGGTCACAGGAAGTTTAAGTGTAAACACCATCAGTGTGTCTTTCAAAGCTACCAGTCCTGAAAGCCAAATTTAATATCCATACTCCAAACAGGTGTGAGATAATATAGGAATATGCCATAAAGTCAAATTACTCGTCCATTTGCCCAAGATTAAACTCTTTCAGGAATATACACAGAGACATACATAGTTCCCTACTGGGATCCCACCTGCCTCAACTGTGTATCAAGACAGAGTCCCAGAAACGTCAGACAAGTCATTGACACAAAAACAGAATCCAAGCCCAGAACAAAAGAGCCAGTCCTGAAAAGAAACCGCATTACATTTTCAGGCCACAGAAGCAGCAGGAGGATTCATCACCCTCTGCCTGCGCTCAATTGTGCCTTCTCTGCTCTCTGTCCCTGGCTGGCTGCCCGAGTAACACTCCCATCTTGCATGGCCTTCTATGCACACATGGAACACTCCTTTAAGAGCAGGAACTTGAATTCATTTCCTAAAATGTATACTGGCTCCTGTGCATGTGCCAAGCACTGTGATAGGGACTAGGGACTAAGGATGCATCTACAGCCCCCATTTCTCATAAAAACCCAAATTCTCTCAACACCTGCTGGGTCCTTGATAGACTTCTGGATAAACTGGGAAGGCATGAACTGATGAGAAAAGGAATGGAGAGATGATTGCATGAAAACTCAAACTACTAAAACTGTTCCTCTAGGACAGAAGAAAAGGGCCTTGGATCAATTCACTTTGTGATCTTACAGCTCTCTGATATATATTTGATTATTGTTCTCAACCCACATGTGAGGAAACTGAGGCTCAAATAATATAGCACCTATGGTCCTATAGCTTAATTAATGGGCAGGATTTAATTCCAGGCAGTTTGAGGCTATAGTCTATGACTTTAACCAAATATATTGCCTCCCAAAATATATATGATCCCCACATAAAATAGTCACTCAATAAATAGAACTTGGACAGATGGGTAGATAGATGGTCAGATATACAAACAGACAGAATGGATGGATGGGCAGGCACATAGATGAATGGGCAGATGGGTAAATGCATGAGTGGATGAAAGGATGAATGAGTTAGATTAATGAATTTATTATGTAGATCTACAACAGGAAACAACGTGGCAGATAAAACACTGTGTCTATTTCCAGGTTGGTGAGAACAGCATGACATAACTTCTCTCTTCTGACAAATCAATACAATTCCTCTAAGGCTGGGGTTTGTGGCTTCTTTCATTATGTAGGTGGTGGGTAGGTGTGTTCTTTAAGAGGTTCATGAAAAGATGGCAAAGAAGGTTTATGCATTAAGGGGCAATGAGGCCTCAGAAAACGTGACTGCATAATTGCATAGCCACTAATTATGTCTGTGGCTGTGTTGGCTGGAAAGGATGACAAAGATAATCGAAATTCATGCTCTGGGGAGCAACGTATTACTGCTTTTACTGTCCTATTCCTAGGCACCTTACACTCTTGCATTATTCTATTAAAACTTGGCATAAAGAACTTAAGAATGAACTGTAGGTAAATCTAAATGCTACAACAACTCATCAGGAGTGAACAGACACTCACTCAGTGCCACCGGGGGCAATATCTGTTATACAGTAAATAATGACAACTTCACATAAAAAAAACAGGAATCATGGCGTGAAAAAATTGTTTTTGGAACATTAAGAATATAGGAACCAAAGCAAGCATCTTATAACCCAAGTCAACTCATGTTAGTCATCTGCTCAAGATCGTAGAGGCTCCCCATGTCAACTCAGAATAGAAGCTTCAATAGCTAACAAGGCCCTATATGCTCTGGCTCCCAGTAGCTAACCTTCCTCCTTCTCCACTCGACTCCAGATGTGCTGGCCTTATCTCCCTAAATATCTACCTGGCTAACTCCTTCATCTCTTCTTACCCAGCAGTCCTATCCACTCACCCTAATATGCTTTTTCTTTACTTATAATTCTTTTTTTTTTTTTACATTTTTAAATTAATTTCAGAGAGAAAGGGAGAGTGAGAAAGAGAGAAATATCACTGATGAAATAGGATCATTGATCGCCTGTCTCTTACATTATCCCTTTTGGATAGTGTACCCTGACCGGGAATCAAACTATGACCTCCTTGTTTCTAGGTCAATGCTCAACCACTAAGCAAAACCAGCCAAGCTCTTTTTTTATATATAATTCTCATCATACTACATAGCATAAAAGTAAATGACTTATAATATTTATTTTTATTGCCTCTCTCTCCCTACCAGAATGTAAGCTCTACACAAGGAAGGACAGTTTTTCTCTTTGTGTTCACTGATGTATTCTAGACCTTTGAAACAGTGTCTGGCACATAGAACACTCAATAAATATTTGCTGAACAAATGAATGCAGCTATATTTTCAATGGAAAAGAAAAGGAAATCACTTCTCCATTCTTAGAGAAGTGGTCCCCCAAATTGAAAAGAAAAATATTTCACACAAAAACTCCAAAACACAAGGGAAAACTCCCCAATTAAAACAAATATATTAAAAATCTAAAACTATATTCATCAGAACCTGGGGAAATTTTGGAGGCTGATATTTTTCCCTCCAATTTCAACTAAGGAAGTAAGCTTCCCTCTGGCTAATAATGTATCATGTAGAAAACACCATGATAGTTGGTGTTTCCAACTATCTTCCCTCCAACATTTTTAAAAATCAGAATTAAATTAAATATTTCAGCAATGCCTGAAGACTCAATCTAGGTCATTAATGGAAATTGTATTCATTTCTAGTCCCTTCATTTGCTTTGATGAGGCTCAAGCCCTCACATGATTATAATCAATGTGCTACTTTGTTAAGACTGCAGTATCAATAAATGGGAGCAAAACACAGTGTTGAGGAAAGTATTAGGATAGGTGGAGGCAGTGGATGATTAATTACCAATGACGGTTTCCTTCTAATCATCTAGGGCTCTTTGGGATAAGAATCTGCCCAGGCTCATGGAGTAGAGAATAAGAGGCCAACAGCAATCGTACCAATAAGGGATCCAGACTACTACCTCCTTCAAGAAGGGATGGGGGATGGGTTGTGGGAACCTCAAAAATACCCAACTTTTTCTCTAGACCATCAAAATGTCTCCCACACAGCAGATTTTCTGTCAAGGGATTGTTCCTGGTCTCTGATGTAATAAATCAAGAGATCTTGACTTCCTAAGATAGCTGCCGATGGAAGGAAGACTGCAAGATTGTGTGAGAGGAAGAGAATGAACGGAGAGCGTGTGGACGTACAGGGAGTGTACATTTGTGGGTGAGGGACAGCTATACTCAAGGGACTGCTGGGGACTGTCGGACCGGGCTCCCCTGATGGGGCAGCCTCCACTGCTACTGAAATCTCTCCCAGAGCGACCAGCTCTGTCACTGAGATTGCGCCATCTTGAAGGGGAGAGTGGCTATTATCAGAAACCTATATATCCCGGGAATCTACAACACCCAGGGAACAGCTGCGAACTCAGGAACTCCAGATCTCTAGCCGCACAAATACACAGACTCGGATGAGCTCTGCACCTTCTCACGGAAAGGTCAGATTTCATCTATGAAAAGGTGAGATCTGAGATCCAGGCAGGAGAGAGAAATGCACGAATGGGATCTAGAGGTTCAGGGAAGTCTGCGCCTCACAAAACCCACGGCCTTTGGGGCTAGCATGATCTGCAAATGTGGAAGGGGATCCTCAGGGCTGCTGGCAGAAGGGGACTCTAAAAATCAACCCATAGCAGAACTGGGCACAAAAAAGCACCCTGAAATTTTACCAGTAAACCAGCTGCTTAGGGCCAGGGGGAAAAAAAGCAGCGGAGTGCCAGAGGGTAAAAGTTGTGAGTTCTCGCACTTACTCTGGCTCTTTTTTCTCTTTAAATCCTTGCTTTTGATTACGAAGCCTAGTCCATAGGATCACTCCACTGGGGACATTCTAAGGGACTGCAGGAGAAAGTTGTTTCTGTGGAATGCGGGGATCAGAGCAGGGAGTAACTATCAGAGAAAGCTCTGGGGCAGTCCATTCCCCCAAACCAGTATTAAGTGTGACAGGGAAAACAAAAGCTAAATATTGGCTAGAGAGAATTTATAGCCTTGGAGGTCAATCCAGAAACACTGCCACCCAGGGGTTAAATCACAAATTGACCCTTGTGTAAACACAAATAAAGGAGTCTAAGAAACAAAGAAATACTTCCTGCTTAAAAATCAGGACTGTGGCCTACAATACAGAGGAGCAGTGGTACGCAGGGAACTTCAATACTGTCCTGGTACCTGAAGGAAAACAGGCATGCCAAACAGAACAGTAGAAGAAGTGAATAACTTTACTGTGCATTTTTATTTTTTCATCTTTTACTTAAGAAACTATTTTTTTCTTCTTCACTTGATTTTACATTTTAATTATTATATTTTTGTGCACTCAGGGCAGTTCCACAGCCTGGCCTGTGCCCTCTCACAGTCTGGGACCCCTTGAGAGATGTCCACCTGCTGGCATGCCTGGCCAGCCTGGGTGAGGGGCAGAGGGCCGTTTAGGCTGCCCACAGCCCCTTCAGGGTTCGAGTCCCTACTGGGATGCCTGGCTGGAAGTTGGTATCTGGGATTTATTTAACTTCTATAATTGAAATTTTGTTTCCTTGGTCCCTCGCTCAAAGCCTGGGTTGCCCTTGGCAACCCAAGGTCCCAGCCCGGCAGGTATCTGGGGTTTGTTTATCTTCTATAATTGAAACTTTATAGCCTTGAGTAGAGCTTCCTCCATTGCCTGGTGCAACTCCAGTTCCATGGCCACCGCCAGTTTAGTTGAGTTAATTTGCATATTTGCTCCTGATTGGTTGGTGGGTGTGACTTGTGGGTGTACTGGAGAGAGGGTTAATTTGTATATTACTCTTTTATTAGATTAGATTAGATTTTTAATCAATTTTTCAAAAGAGGACATTCAGAAAGCCAAGAGACATGAAAACTTGCTCAAAGTCACTAATCATCCAAGAGATGCAAATCAAAACAACAATGAGGTACCATGTAATACCTGTAAGAATGGCTATCATCAACAAATCAATAAATGACAAGTGCTGGAGAGGGTATGGAGAAAAAGCAATCCTCCTTCACTACTGGTGAGAATGCAGACTGGTGCAGCCAATGTGGAAAACATTATGGCATTTCCTCAAAAATTTAAAAATGGAATTGCCATTTGGCCCACTAATACCACTTCTAGGAATATATACCAAGAAAACAGAAACACCAATTAGAAAGGATGTATGCACCCCTATGTTCATAGTAGCACAATTTACAATAGCTAAGATTTGGAAACAGCCTAAATGCCCATCAGCAGATGAGTGGATTAGAAAACTATGGTACATCTACACAATGAAATATTACACTGCTATAAAAAAGAAGGAATTCTTACCATTTTCAGTAGCATGGATGGAACTGGAGACCATTATGCTAAGTGAAATAAACCAGCCAGTGAAAGAAAAATATCACATGATCTCACTCATTTTTGGATAAGAAAGAACATTATAACCTAATGAACAAAAAGATAGATACAGAGGCAGAGAAGCATTGAACAGAATGTCAAATTATAGCAGGAAGGCTGGGGAGAGTTGGGGGGGGAGGTAAGAGATCAAAGGAGAACTTATATGCATGCATATAAGCATAACCAATGGACACAAAACACTGGGGAGTAGGAGAGGCCGGGGGAAAGTCAATGAGAAGAAAAAAAAAGAAGACATACGTACTACTATTTGTAATACTTTAAACAAGAAAATAAAAATTTTTAAAGAAACTAAAAAAATTTTAGAACAAGATATGAGAAGCTATTGAACAAGACTCCAAAAGCACAAACTATTCAAAGACACATTTGACTAATATTAAAGATTTCCTAAAAGTAATATCAAACTAAGTGAAAGTTACAAATTTGGAAAAGACCATTGCAATTTCCATAACCATGAAAGGATTAGAGATCAGAATACAGAAAGACCGCATTAAGCCTATGTGAAAAAGACAAGTAAGCCAATAAAAAAGTGGGCAAGGAATAAAGAATAGGCAATGATACAATAATCTGTGTGTCCAGGAAACATAAAAAGATGCTCAGTTTCATGCTGGCAGGTATGCTCAGTGGTTGAGCTTCGACCCATCAACCCAGAGGTCACAGTTTGATATTCGGTGGGGGCACATGCCTGGGTTTCAGGCTTGATCCCCAGTGTGGGAGGTGCAGGATGTAGCCAATCCATGATTTCTCTCATCATTGATGTTTCTATCTCTCTCTCCCTCTCCCTTCCTCTCTCTGAAATCAATAAAAACATTTTTTAAAAGATACTCAGTCTTTTGTCCTAATCGGTTTGGCTCAGTGGATAGAGTATCAGCCTGTGGACTGAAGGGTCCCACAGGTTCAATTCCGGTCAACGGCCTGTACCTTGGTTGCAGGCACATCCCCATTAGCGGGTGTGCAGGAGGCAGCTGATTGATGTTTCTCTCTTTTTGATGTTTCTGACTCTCTATCCCTCTCCTGTCCTCTCTGTAAAAAAATCAATACAAATAAATAAATAAATAAATAAATAAATAGCTCTTTCAAATATATGCTGAGAAGATTCCTAAGTGTCACTACCAAAATCTAATATTTGTCATTTTTATTGCTGTTTGGTGGAAATACCATTTTCTTTTTCACTAAAATTAATCAAGATGATGGGTAAAGACACACAGTAGGTGTTCAATCAGTGCTATATCTCTTCTCCTTGTCCACTGGGACACACATGGCAAAAAACAACTCATTTCTACTCTTGAGATCTCTGCCCTTTGCTTTGGAGAGCAATAGATCATCTTTTACTTCAGCGTTTAAGAAATCTCTTTGCTATCTTTTTTTATAAGTAAAATTAATCACCATTATGCTCTTCTCTCTCTGGAATCCAAAGACTCCTTCTGAGTGTCTAGTAATTGTCAGATTTTCTCATTCCAGTCAAGTTGGAATTAAATTGACAGAAGAAACTATAGTGACACCTCAAGTGTATACAAACATGCAACTTCCCTCCAACAACACACACACACACAAACCATGTTTGACAAAAAAAAAAAAAAAAAAAGGAAGCTACCAGAAAAAAACAACAACACAAGATTGTTTTGTAAGGTTTTTGTTTGTTTTATTTTTTAAGAAAATGCCAGGCTCCTTAGAACAGGTGTCTAAACTGAAAAGCAGCCTGCTAGCCGAATGCGTCCCTAGTCCATGGACCAATCCATCCTGCTTTCACTTCAAGGTGAATTACTTGGAAAATGGGGTCCCCTAAAACCAGGCCACTCTGATTAAGTGAAAGCATTGGTAAAATACACCTCACTCTCAGAGGCACCTCAGGCTATTAGGTGGTATTCCAGATTGTTATTTCATTAAAGGAAAGTGATGGGGACAACAGACAACAGAAAGCCTCTGTTAATTTTTAATAGTAATGTGTTTGCTCTATTTGAGTGGTGATTTATTCATGTACTTCATAATAAATACATATGGTAGCCTGGAGACATCTATGTCTGCATCGCAGAGTGGGAATCATATATTGTATTGGGTTGCCTCTAGACAGAGAAGTATACCTCAGTAGTCAAGCTCCATGCAGGAGGTGGAGGTGGAGGTGGGGGGGGGTGGAGGGGACGGGTGCACAGCCTCAGGTCCCTGCTGATTGCTCCTTAAGGCTTGTTATGGGAACTTAGCCTCAGCTGTGGGTGCAAATTGACTGGAGTGATGGTCAATTTGCATATTTCCTCTTTATTATATAGGATAGAGAGAGAAGAAGGGAGAGGGAAAAACAGAGAAAGAAATATCGATCAGCTGCCTCTCATAAGCACCCTGACCTAGCGCTGAAACCGCAATCCAGGTACGTACACTGATGGGGAATTGAACCCACAACCTTGTGGTATATGGGACAATGCTCCAACCACTTAATTACTAGCCAGGACTGAAAATAATATTTCAAAGGCTACAGCTGCATAATCTGTTGCCTTCTTCCCCCACTCTGATCCTTACCTAATGTTATAGCTAAACCATCTATCTGAAACCCCAATGCTAATAACCTGGACATTTATTATTACATTTAAAGAAGGGAAATAAAAAGAAAAGCTCTGGAAGTCTTCTTCCAGCTCAGTGTGGTCTCACACCCTTTGCCTAAGTAGCCAAACAGGTTGGTTCTAAGTGATGAGGAGTTAAACATTTCTTTGGAACCTGCTTCTAACTGAATTAAAGAGAATGGTTGAAAACAACTTCCAGAAAACCTATGTTGGGCTACTGCTTGGCAAACTAAGCACAATATCTTTCACATAGCAGCAGCAACATGGAGGTTGATCTTGATCACTGATGTCAATGATATCTCAAAAAAGTATAGATTAGTGGACAGCACTTCTGACTTTGATGGAAACTAGGTCTCCGCACTTTTGCTTTGTGACTCTCCTGGCAGCAGTCTCTAGAAAATAGCCAGGACTAAGGGACAGAAACACTGAGATCCACCTCCTCGGAGAAAAAAGCAAGAGGAGAAAAAGCATCATCTTTCTACTTCTTTTGTGGACATCTTACATTTACAAAAGAATAGTTCCACAAAATTCTTAAATTCTGGGATAACAAATCTAGATTTTAAGTAGGTATTGTTTTCAGTTTGATTTTGGTTTTTACTTTTTTGCTTGTATTTATTGCATCACAATTTGGAATGTACTGGGGGAGGGAGGAGGTAGAAACTATTTTTAACCCATTTTATTACCACACTGAAAGTCATTTCACCTCTGTCAAATGGCTCCCCTTCCAACATGTTATCCCTACTAAAGGCTGACTCCCTTCTGATCAGCAGGAGAAAGAGCCTACACACAAACATATTCTTGGATATATGACAAGATGATATTCTTCACCATTATAAATGCCAGCTCTTATTCTTATAGAGATCTTGAATCTGTGTCTACCAGCAAATCAACAATGGAGGGCAAATGGTAGATTTGCACCATGCCAGAGTTTTCTTTTCCACCATCAACGCTAGTCAATGACAATAACCACCAGCCCCTGTGGGCATTTATGTGGGACCCCCTGGCTGGAGTTGGGTTATATCTGTAAGTAGCTGCATATTGGGGGTGGTGCTAATAATGATATATCTGTATAAAGTCATTTATATGTCATGTTAGAGAATTTGGGCTTGATTTTCAATATTTATATTATACTAATACTGAAATTAATAACCCAAGTAGAATACCTAGCACTTTTTAAGTGCTTATTAAATGCTAGGAACTGTATTACATAGTTTAAATGCCTGAGCTTATTTAATTTTCACACCTTCCTTTGAGGTAAACTGAGTTCTTTAATAATGTTACCATGTTTATAAAATGATGTTAATACATGACAGTTATTTTTTAATTATTTAACAAAAATCTTAGCAGTCCTAAATTTGTTCCTAGTATTAAAAATCAAAAAGTCTGGGATCACTGCACTAAGAGATCTTACCATCTCACAGGGAAGATCATCCCTGTTTCACATCCTTCACCTTGGATAAATAGAAAGTGGGAGGAATTTCTCTTCTCTTCAGCTTTTGTTGCATGATAGACAATGCATGTCATATATACTCTTTCATTCCATCCTTATAATAAAACAACTTTGCAGGGTTATTATTATTATTTATTCCCAATTTTGACTGATGAGGAAACAGAGTCTTAGAGAAATAAGTAACTTGCTCAAGGTCAACACTTCCTAAGTAGTAAGTGGCAGAGGCAGGATTTGAATGTGGCACCTGTGCAGTCCCAAATCCATATTCTTTACAGAACATCCTACTAGTGCTAGGGCTCCCACAGCAGGATTTGAAAGAGAAATTATTCTTTTTGTTTATTTTTTAAGTGAGGAAGAATAGTTTTTCAGACATTTTCAATTGAGAGTTCCATAGATTTTACTTAGTGATTCATAGATTCTATCTTTCAACAAGAGAAATTTTGAATAGTACACATCTATATAATATAGAGATTATGTGTTTGATTTGGGATAAGGAGTCTGGGTTCTCTGGCAGTAAAAAAATAAAAACACAAAGCTGAATTCTTAGCACAACTTCAATTCAGTCTTTGTTCCCCAAAAAATCATAAAACACGTTATATACCTGATATATGATAGTTTCATGTACGTATGTTTACGTACATTAGTTGTATGAACATGGACTATATTAACTTGCTATCTTGGCTGTCACAGAGTGCCAAATCATGAATTCCAAGCTCTACAATGGACATGAGTAGACATTCCTATCAAGGAGTTTTTGTGAGGTTTGAATGTCTGCTAATCTACCTTTTCTTCTGCCTCATTCCCCACCAGATCCATTCAGAGAGGATCACAAAGAGCCCCTCTGGACATCACTAGCTTGTGACCTTGGCCACGTGGTAGTGGCAGGAAAGATTTGGCCAGAAACTCATTCATTTTCCACCCCGCCTCTGGGTGGTCAATGAGCTAGAAAATGAAGGACACAATACAGGTTTAAGAAACTCATAATTAGGTCACAGCTGATCCCAATCCCCATTATCTGTCATCTGGGGTCAGTGGACCAGCACAGGCCATCTGATCACTTTCCAGTGATACCCAGCTTGAAAACATCCTTTCTTCCTTATAATAAATACCTTTTCCCCAAAGCTCCTGGCAGTAGGCACAAGAAGAACCAACAATACAACTCTCTTCTGTATAGGTCAAAACACTCCTAGAAAATTGAGCCTTCTTTGGAACAAATACTCTAAAGAGGAAGCTCAAGTAGAATTGAACAAGGGTGAGTGAAGGGTAGTCTGGCAATAGGAAGACTCAGAGAAGGCCAAAGAGTGGTCTTTCAATACTATGTGTTGGCCATGGACAGAAAACCAAGGACCAGTGGGTAAGGATTACAGCCATGTGACCTAGAAAAGTCACCTCTCTTCTCTGTGCCTCAGTTTTCTTAAGTGTAAAGTTGGAATAATACCCATACTCACTTTACAGGGTTGCTAAGAGGAATGGTGCAGAGTAAGCACTACATGAGTATTAGCTTATTATTATTATTATTATTATTATTATTATTATTACTAGGGGCCCGGTGCACAAAAATTTGTGCACTTGGGAGGTCCCTCAGCCTGGCCTGTGCCCTCTCTCAGTCTGGGACCCCTCAGGGGATGTCCACCTGCTGGCGTGCCTGGCCAGCCTGGG
Source organism: Murina feae (assembly GCA_004026665.1). Classification (NCBI taxonomy): domain Eukaryota; kingdom Metazoa; phylum Chordata; class Mammalia; order Chiroptera; family Vespertilionidae; genus Murina; species Murina feae. The sequence continues at coordinate 50,404 of PVJC01000547.1, forward strand.
TGAGGGGCTGATGGCTGTTTGCAGGCTGGCCAAGCCCCCCCAGTGTGGACCCTCACCCCATGGGGGTGTGGCCAGCCTGGGTGATGGGCTGAGGGCTGTTTTCAGGCTGCCCACAGTCCCTTCAGGGTTCGGGTCCCTACTGGGGTACCTGGGCAGCCTGGGTGCAGGGCTGAGGGCTGTTTTCAGGCTTTCAGGCTGCCCACAGCTCCCATTGATCCAATGTCCCAGCAAGACTGGCTGGAAGCAGGTTTCTGGAGTTTATTTATCTTCTATAATTGAAACACTGTTGCTTTAATCCAAGGCCTAGGCAGGTAATGAAAACTCCTGTTTCTTCAGCTTCGTGACTTCTATAATTGAAACAATGTTGCCTTCTAGAGGCCCAGCTGACCTAGGCAGACAGTTTCCTCCATCACTGGTGCAACAAAACCTCTTGTTTGCTTCAGCTCTGTGGCTTCTATAATTGCAACTATGGTGCCTTGAGCAGAGAGAGGCCCAGCCGGCCTAGGCAGACAGCTTCCTCCTGGTGCAACGGAAGCCTCCTGTTTGATCTAGTTCCATGGTGGTTGGCCTCCATCTTGGCTGGGTTAATTTGCATACAGCTGCTCTGATTGGCTGGTGGGCATGGCTTAGGCATTCCAGAGAAACAGTCAATTTCAATATTACTCTTTTATTAGAGTAGATTATTATTATTATTATTATTATTATTATTATTATTATTATTACTAGGGGCCCGGTGCACAAAAATTTGTGCACTCGGGAGGTCCCTCAGCCTGGCCTGTGCCCTCTTGCAGTCTGGGACACCTCGGGTGGGGGGGATGTCCACCTGCTGGTGTGCCTGGCCAGCCTGGGTGAAGGGTTGAGGGCCATTTTTAGGCTGCCCACAGCCCCTGCAGGGTTCATGCACTGGGGGGTGGGAGGGCTGGTGAGTGCAGGCGTGGATGTTTCCCACCGGAAGGCCCATGATCACACGTGCCTGGTGGGCCCCCACTGCTGAGGGGACACACCTGGCGCAGAGCTGGGTGGTGAGCCGGGGGTGGACAATGGTGCAGGATACCTTGGTGGGGCCCTGCTGCTGAGTGAACACACCTGGGGTGGAGCCAGGCAGTGGACTGGCTTCAGATGCTTTGCACTGTGCAACAGACACTCCCGCATGCCCTGTGGAGGCCCCCAGGGGGCAGACGAAGGCAGTGGACCCTGGAAGGGTGCTCTCGCACGCCCCCGAGGCGGCCCCTGGAACGGAGCCACACAGTGGACCCAGGACTAGTGCTCCTGGATGCCCCGTGGAGGCTCCCGTGGGACAGAGCCAGGCAGTGGACCTGAGACAGGCACTCCTGGACGCCCTGAGGAGGCCCCGGGCCGGACCCTCCCACACTGAGCTGACACACCCGGCAGAGCTGTGCCTGCCGCAGAGGCTCCCAGTGCAGAGCCGCCCTGCCAGCCTCCATTTTGGCTGGGTTAATTTGCATACAGCCACTCTGATTGGCTGGTGGGCGTGGCTTAGGCGTCCCAAAGAAACGGTCAATTTCAATATTATGCTTTTATTAGTTTAGCTAATTGAAACACTGTTGCTTTAAGCTGAGGCCTAGGCAGGTAAGAAAGCCTCCTGTTTGTTTCAGCTCCATGACTTCTATTATTGAAACATTGTTATTGTGACCAGAGGCTCAGCCAGCCTAGGCAGGCAGTTGCAACAGAAGCCTCTGGTTTGCTCTAGCTCTGTGGCTGCTGGCCTCCATCTTAGCTGGGTTAATTTGCATACAACCACTCTGATTGGCTGGGAGGCATGGCTTGGCTGGTGAGCGTGGCTTAGGTGTCTCGGGTGATGGTCAATTTGCATATTACTCTTTTATTATATTAGATTATTATTATTACTAGAGGCCTGGTGCACAAAATTCATGCATGGAGGGGGGTCCCCTCAGCCCAACTTGCATCCTCTCCATTCTGGAACCCCTCAGGGGATGTCCAACTGCCAGTTTAGGCCCACTCCTCAGAGGGGGGCAGTCAGACATCCCTCTCACAATCTGGGACCACTAGCTCCTAACTGCTCATCTGCCTGACAGCCTGATCACCCCTAACTTCCCCCCTGCTGGCCTGATCATCCCCAACTGCCCCCACCCTGCCAGCCTAGTCCCTCCAAGAAGCCTGCTGCTCAGTCATTTGGTTGTTCCTCACTAACCCCCCTGCCAGTCTGGTCACCCCACTCAGCCTGTTCAGTTGTCCATCCAGTTGTTCTGGATGCAACAGCCCATGGCTCTTTATATATATAGATTACTATTAGCCAGATTTAGGCTCAATACAAATATTTTTTTAAAAATTTTAAGTGAATGTTTTGTTTTGTTTTGTTTTGTTTTGTTTTAAAAAAAATACCTGTTTTCAAGGCAGTGGTAAGCTGGTAAACTCCCTGCCACTAGAGATATTCAATTAGTCATGGGAAAAAGTACACAGCAGAGATGCTGTAGGAAAGATTCACACATCAATAGAGAAACGGAAGAGTAATTGTAGTATGTTTCATGGCTTTTTAGTGCTTTCAGAGTATTTTTCTTACCTGACTGTTTTCAAACTCACTCTGTGAAGTTAGGTTAGTAGTGTGCCCACTCCACAAATGGTGAAATTGAGACTCTATTAAGCCAGATATCTATCTAAAGCCAAATAGCCCCATCTGAAAGTTTAGAAAACACCCCCCTATAGTTCCAAACAAAGGGCTTTTGTGAGGCATCTTACAAATGCTTCTCCATCCCTCTCATCTCCTGCCTCCTCTCAGACATGGCCTCCCTCCTTCCTGCAGCAGAGTCACCCCTGTAGCCTCCCAGTCCACCTGACTCCTTCCCTCTCAGCCTAATCCTGAGGTCTGCTTGTTTGTCCTTCCTAAATCCAGTTGTCTCACCAATCTCCTCACCTAATCCTGCATTTGTCTGTCAGCACAATTTGTTTACCATTGGAAGGGAAAAGAAATTTCTTTCCAAGAGGAGATGAAGCCTCTGCTGCACTTAGCTTGAGGCTGACTCAAAGGTTCCAAGAAGAGGTTTGGGAACAATAAAACCAGAAGGCAAAGGACTTTAAGAACATGGTTATGCCCCCTGCCTGGCATGGCTCACCCAGCAGGAACCAACAGATCACCAGTTTGATTCCCCATCAAGGCACATGCCTGGGTTGTGGGCTCGATCCCTATTGTGCATGAGGCAGCTGACCCATGATATTTCTGTCTCATCGATATTTCTATCTCTCTATTCCTCCTCTTCCTCTCTCTCTCTAAAAATCAATTTAAAAAATCAAAAGAGAAAATGATTATGCCTGTAGAAAAAGATGCATGAAAATATTCCCTTTTGTGTGTGTGTGTGTGTGTGTGTGTGTCTAGCTGTACATAACACTTTTTTAAGTTTCATTTTATTGTTTAAATTATTATATATAGTATTATATATGTCTCCTTTTTCTTCCATTGACCTCCCCCCAACCAACCCTACCCCCCATCACATGTCCTCAACCCCCTAGTGTCTGTGTTCATTGGTTATGCTTATATATGCATGCATACAAGTACCTTGTTTGATCTCTTACTCTATCCCCCACCCTTCCCTTGCCTTCCCATTTTTCCATCATTTTTTTAAGTTGCTCATCCACAAGGCATATTACTATTAACTATTCAGTTGCCATCTCAGAATTTGAGGGAAAGATGAAAGACAATGCCAAGTACTTTGGCAAAGAGAGTACTAGGTTAAGTTTCAAGAATATCTCACAGGAGCACAGGGGAGACGGACAACCTGAGAGTAACTAAGAGCTTCAGGTCCATACACCAAACTGCCTGAGAGAGTGAGTCAGTTATTTTCTCATTTATGGTTTCAAATGGCACAACATAGTTTGAGTTATCAAGGTCCCTGGAGAGACATTTTCATCCTGTGCACACATCTGTGCTCATTAATGTTGGATGGTCCTCAGCCATCCATACCAAACCTCAACACCTAAGCCTTCTCTCTCTAGGGACACCATTTTCTGTCCTTATTTGCATATATCTGATCTACTCTCTTCACCTCTTGAGAGAACTGGGTCTCGTAAGAGAAGGAAACACATGAACTTGATTTCAACCCACTGAAAACTCCTGGTTATGTGAATTTCTCTCTGTTCTCTGTCTCTGCCTAGATCACTCTTCTCTCTCTTCCTTCCTCAGCCCATCCCCACTCCTTGTCCTACTCTTCCTCCTCCTCTTCCTCCTCCTCTTTCTCTTCTTCTATCTCTCTATCTCACACTGTCTTGCTCTCTAATTTTTCTTTCTTCTGTTGTCATTTTTTCCTTTCTTCCTCCAAAAGTTTTCCTCCAACTTTTGAGTCTTTCATCCTATGCCCAACTCCCCTTCTCCCTCCACAATTTGTTAATAATGCTAATGTTGTCCTCCTCCTCAATACCAACACACAAAGAAAGTTTACAGAGTCATGATTCTTTTTGCTCACCTTTTTTATTGTTATTCTAAAAATAGTTTCCTAAATTAACTTCCTATAAATAAGGTGTTGTAAGTTCATCCCAATTCAAGCTTCTGAAAGAGTCTCTAGAATGCTGAGCAGAGGGGATCAATTGTTCTTTTCTCTTTAATTATAAGTTTCATCTTGTATCACCCTGTGAATTGTGTCCCTCCAGAATCCATATGTTGAAACCCTAGTCCCCTCACTACCTCAGAATGTAGCTGCATTTGGAGATAGATCCTTTAATGAGGTGATTAAGCTAAAATGAGGCCATTAGTGTTGGCTCTAATCCAATATGATAAGAAGAGGAAAACTGGACACAGAAAGAGACAATAGGGATGAGCACAAAGGAAAGGCCATGTGAGGACACAGTGAAAAGGAGGCCATCTTCAAGCCATGGATAGAGGCCTCCAAAGAAACCAAACCTGCTAAGCCCTTGATCTTGGACTTCTAGCCTCCAGAACTGTGAGAAAATGAATTTCTGTTGTTTAAGCCACCCAGTAATGGTGTTCTGTTATGACAACCCAAGCATGAATGCACCCCTAATACACCAATACCCTAATACAAACTGTTCAGGCCACATGTTGGCCTCTTAAGAAGCAGCCCACAGGCCTCTTGAGTAAGATGACCAGATTTAAAGCAGTACACCATTGACGGGGGGGGGGAGTCTTTTATTTTTTTTATTTTATTATTATTATTATTATTACTTAACATATTACAAACAGTAATCGGGACTTTTTAAAAATGCCACGGGACGCAGGACAAACTGTTAAAAATCGGGACTGTCCCACCAAAAGTGGGACATCTGGTCACCTTACTGAGGTAAGAGGAGACATCTCATCTATATATATATAAAAGGCTTGCCCTAACCGGTTTGGCTCAGTGGATAGAGCGTTGGCCTGCGGACTGAAGGGTCCAGGTTTGATTCTGGTCAAGGGCATATACCTTGGTTGTGGGCACATCCCCAGTAGGGGGTGTGCAGGAGGCAGTTGATCAATGTTTCTCTCTCATTGACGTTTCTGACTCTTTATCACTCTCCCTTCCTCTCTGTAAAAAAATCAATAAAATATATATAAAAGCCTAATATGCAAAATGTCCCCTCAAGAGTTCAACCTACCAGGAATTCAATTACTCACTATGACATGCACTGGCCACCAAGGAGCAGTGTAGAATGAAGGAAGGCCCCAGCCAGCAGCTGGTAGCTGCTAGCCGCTAGCCACTAGGGACCCTACCCATGCACAAATTTCATACATTGGGCCTCTAGTGCTAATATAATGCCCTTGACAAGTTATGTTGAGTCTTCCAGGAATGTACAACATTCACTATCTACTTTCTAAATTGAACTTGAAGGAACAGGGACAAGGGGGATCTGGAGAGGACATCTGCCCAGGCTTGCATTCATAAAGGGTCCCTCACTCAACATTTTAGCCTAAAAATGTATATTATTACAGACATATTTAAACATTTACAAAAGTAATAAGAATCACCACAAGCGTATTGCCCAACTTCAACAATTATTCTCAATGTGGCTTCATCTAGCTCTGTTTGTTGTTTTGATGTATGTATTTTTAAAATATATTTTATTGATTTCTTTATAGAGAGAAAGGGAGAGGGATAGAAAGTTAGAAACATCAATGAGAGAGAAACATCGATCAGCTGCCTCCTGCCCACTCCCCACTGGGTATGTGCCCACAACCAAGGTACATGATCTTGACTGGAATCAAACCTTAGACCCTTGAGTCCACAGGCCGACGCTCTATCCACTGAGCCAAACCGGTCAGGGCTTGATGTATATTTAAGAAAATACTAAACATGATAAAATTCAGTCCTATAGTATTACTTGCAAATGATTCTAAATATAGAGCCACCATCAATGAGGATACAAAAATTTGTAAGATGTCAAAAAACAAAACAAAATAATTTTAAACCAGAATTTCATTACTGGGTCACCTGCCTATAGTGTAACATGAATTAATATCCTCTCTAAATTCAGTGATCCATATTTTGTGACTATACGGCATTGTTGTTTTGTGTGTGTGTGTGTGTGTGTGTTAACAAATAATTTCTTAAATGTTAAAATTTAAAAATTATTATAACTATGTTTTTGTATTTTTTCATTTCATCAATGTGCCAAGAACTTTAAAGCAAAGAAGAGAAAGAAGAAAAGAAAGGAGAAAATAAACAAAAAGTAAAGAATGTAGTCAAGGGCTCTCTGAAACTCTCAAACTTCCTGTCCCCAAAGAAAAATTGAATATGAATTAAATTCAATAAAATGATATTGATAATAGCAACAATATTTCCGGTGCTGAAGCAGGGAGTCTCCCAGGGGTGAGGACGACGGAGCCCCTAGCGCTAGGACGCTTGCATGCACGACTCCAGAGACCAGGTTCTGTGACGCAGGTCTAATTTTATTGCAGAAGTACAGCAGTATTTATAGCAGAGGGGCCAATCATGGAACATAGGGAGCCAATGAGCATAAAGGTTGGGGTACTGTGTACGTGGCTCTGGGAGGGGCTCAGGCAGGCATTGCCATTTTCCTGGTTTGCCAGAAAGATCTGAACTGCTGGAATGAGCTCACAGCATTGCATCAGCCACTGCACTGAGATAAACCTCCTGTGCTCTACCTACACAGTGCTTACTATGTGCCAGGCCCATGAGAAGACAACTTGAATATTGAGGATACCTTATTTATCTATGTTCACACCCCAGGTCTTGAACTCAGGAAGTGCCTAGTCAATGTGTGTTTGTTGGATTTATCCAAAGACTTTTCCAAAGACATATAGCCTGAGAGATATATATGGAAAAGCAATAAGGGGTTGAGATTAGTTATTAACAGTCCAAAGGTAAACCTTGGCTTTGAGGGAGAGGAAACAACTTATTTTTAGGAACTACTCCTCTTTCCCCCTTTCCCCTTGCTGGCTCCCTGCCTCCTTGAATTATTTTGTAATTCCCATAACCAGGAACACACAGAGACTTCTTCTTTTTGGTGTGGTTTCAGTAATCTAAGTAGGCATAGAGTTATTTTATTTACAGTTTAAAAGGATGCCATCATCAGCTGGCCCTGTCTCTCCTGGAGTTGGGCCTCCATTTGGGTACCTCAGGCTATAATTCTGTAGCCCTGAGACTTTGCAGTGTGTGAGGGTTGGCCCAGAGTAACAGAGAGACAGGACGAAATATGAGGCAAGGGAAGAGTTAATGAGTTACAAGGGTGGCTGAGTCCATCCCAAAGCTGTGTGCCGGTGCAGTTCATTTTCTACACCAATCCATTTCTTCTGCACTAATTCACAGTCATTATCATATCCAGACAAGCAACTCATGCTTCATTTACTGACCTTAATTAATTCCCTACCCCCCTGCTTTTTATCTTTATTTTAAAAGAGTGAAGGGGGAAATATCTCATTCTTCTAAGGAAAAAAAATACAGGTTTAATAGGATTGGCAGTTGGTTTTCTCTAGTGCAGATGAACAAAGAGAAGCACATGCCAGCTCATTGGAGAAATCGCTGGACCATAACTGTGGCTACAACTTTCACCTCCTGTCACGTCAACCCACACCCCCACACCCAGCCTTTTCCCATCTTCATATTCAGTATATTGATATCATGCTCTCACATGCAGTGAATTACATAGAGGTGTGATGGGAGAGAAGGACCAACCTTGGATATATAGCCCCTCACTAAAGGAAGATATCCAGTCCTGACACGAAGGAAAGTAATAAGTGCATTAAGAGGATTAACTGCTAACTGTCCAAGGAGTACAACTCATATTTTCTGGCTCTGCTTCTAATACCTGCAACTTCATTGCATAAAATAAAAGTCCCCAACAGGGCACATCTCAATGTCCTGCCTACCTCTCAAATGGGGAGGGCTGAAAAGGCAAGTAAAACTGAATCACCTAAGTATTCCCATCAGAAACGCTCTTCTGTGAATATATGTGTTCTTCCCCTGTCATTTACTTTATAACTGAGTTACGTAATTCCCCACTGTATTATTTATTATTATCTGTTATGAAACTCTGTGGCACCGGTGTATTATTCAGCAGCTATATTAACTCCCTGCATTCCTGGTGTTCTACCTGTATGAATAATTCTGCCTAGTGAATCAAGACCAAAATGTATCTTCATGATGGCTTTTGTGGCAAGAGGCAAGATGGAATCCATAGGTTCATATTAAAGAATGCCTTGGCCTTCCCACAAAAGGAGGCTCACTCTGGAAAATTCACCTGGCATCCTAGCCAACATAAGTCATGAGCTAGAAACCACCATCATTTAGTTCATATCAACAAAGCATACTTTACTGGCTTGGTTTCCCCATTTACAAAATAAAATTGCTGGTTGATATGAACTCCAGGATCCTTTTAACTCCCTCTAGAGCTCTGTCTACCTAGAGTTTAACCAGTGAGTTCCATATTCTCCTCTCTCAATAGGAATATCTCAAGGCCAGAGGACATGGAACATTCTGAGTTCAAATTCTACCTGAATTTTAGTACTTTCTTCATGCCATTGGAAATGGGGCAAAACATCGCATCTGAATAGCATGGATCAGAAACTCCCTCTGTGTGAATTAAATACCTTGGTAGAAAAAATTTAAAGCTATAACCAAGAACAAGGTTCTTTGAAAAACAGAGAACATAGTTTAAGTAGCACGGATTACTGGTTGATTGGCTGGATTCTCTCTTGGACTCACCAGTGACTTGCAGCTAGCAGAAACCTCCAGCTCATCTTTTGCATAGCTGCTACATCTCCATGATGAAGGCAATAAGAAATCCTCAGCTGTGACATGGAACTAACTATGAGAATTGGAGAGGAATTTAAGAGAGTCCCTAATTCATCCTCAACAAGTTAAGCAGCAGGTTAACTGTAAAGGTACTTTCCTGTTAGAGTCACAAAGAAAGTACATGCAGATATTTCTGCTTAACCCAAAGTTTGAACATGGCATGTTTATGATTACTAGGTTACTATCCTTTGTGAGCTTACTCTTCCTAGGATCACTGGAAATGTGAAATGTTCTTTGGAATAGGAATTGGAAAATAACACTTAGCCCATTAAGAACTTAAAAATAAACCACTTATGGGGAAATGAGAAGAGGTCTAAGAGGCAGGAGGTAGAGACAGAGATGAGAAATAGAACACAACGAAGAGGAACAAAGACCCAAATGACCTATAAAAAGAAGAGTAAGGTAACATTTAAATCAGAATAACAGTCTAGATTGATTAGTAACCAATGCAAAAACATGGGAAATGACATTAAAAGGAGTGAGGAGACAATGCTGACTAATTATGAAGATCGTGACTGTAATACTTGTCTCTTTAAGGAGTTAAACTTTATTCACATTATCTCAAGGCTACCCAGGAACAAATCCAGATGATCACTATGTTTGTAGTCATATTATCTTTTTTGGGGGTCAAAATAGAAAGAACAAGTCTAAAAGTATGACCAATCCAATAAGCAAGTCCCTGTTAAATCATATGGGACAAGCACCAAAGAATATAACAGTCTTGAATCAGTTCATCAGTCAATCCATTGACAGGTGCCCAACACTGCCAGGTCCTGATTGCAATTCAAGGAGCTTGGTAGAGGGGGAAAATCTAGCCTCGGCTACTTCATTGTCTCTTATTGTTAACTCAAATGAAACATATAATTTAGTTGAACAATATTTATCAAGCCTCTGTTATTAGCTAGGCATAGCTCCGGGTATACAGGAGAGCTAAGAATTAGCAAGATTCACTCTCTGCCTCATTCAGACAGATCAGGAGAGTAATAAGCAAATACTAGTACACAAATAACCCTTATATACAGCATATACAAAAACTTGTAGCTTGTATTCCTGTTGTATACAATGGGCATTTTACCAATTAACAAGGATATATCAGTTATGTAAACTTTGGAGTCTGGGAAAAGAAATAATAGTCCATTGACATAAACAGATCTAAAATTTTGCATTTGTGGGAAATGGAATGAGCTCTTTGGTCAAAACTCAAACTTATTTTTTTAATCCTTACCAGAGGATATTTTTCCATTGATTTTTAGAGAAAATTAAAGAGAGAGGGAAAGAGAGAGAAATATCAATGTAAGAGAAATACATCAATTAGTTGCTACCTGCAGGTTTCCCAACCAGGGCCCAGGCTGGAGAGGAGCCAGCAACCCAGTTATGTGTCCTTGACCAGAATCGAACCTGGGACCCTTTGGTTCAGTGGCTCAATCTACTTAACCAAACCAGTTAGGGCAAAAACTCCAACTTTTTATTGGTATTTTACAATATATGGAGTTTGTCTCATGGGGCTTGACCTTTGGTTGTATCACTGATAGAAGGAATCACTTTATCATCAGGTTTACATAGATAGTATATGTTATTCAAATGTTTTTCTGGAGGAAAAAGGGGTATAGTACCTTAAAAAGTAAAGTGAAGCTCAAGAAATGAATATTTCTTAAAAGAATGCTATAGTAGAAAAGTCTTGAGTCTAGAAGCAAGATGAGAAAAGTGTCAAATTTCTCTGAAAGCCCTAAGAAGACATTCCTACAATTTTTCTCCATAGAAAAGTCTCCAGTATCCTTATTATGAAGACAGAACACCTTGAAGGTAACATTCTCTGTGTGACTTTCCATTTTCTCTTCCTCAAATTGTCCCTCTTTTAGCTATTTCCCCCACTCATATCTACCTTAAAACTGATCACTCCAGTTCATTCTCTATATCTCTTGGTGTTCTTTCTCCTTTGTGGAAGGGCATGTGGGGGGAAAGGGGATTGCACGCACATGCACACATGTGTGTACATTTTAACAAAATAGCTATCTTAATTGTTTGGAATACCTCTTCTCCAATAGGGACTCATATGGAACCTATTTGTGTACACTCTCTGCTTTTCATCCTAGTTCAGATTTGGCAATTCCATTTCAGCACTTCCCTCAAGAAAGAAGGCAAAAAATATGAAAATAGAAAGAACAACTTTAAGATCTAAACTTCTTATTAAATGTTACAGGCAACCCAGAATGTAAGAGGAAAAGTATAAAGAATACATATCATTTATCTTATCTGTGTAATTCAAAACACATTGAGTCATCCATTTTGATGACTGAAACCCTCAGACTTTGCCTGGGCTCTGCCATTTCCCTGGGTTTCCATGACAACAGACGAGCCAATCACAAAAGACCTTGCTGCCACACCTCCATCATCACTAGAATCAATTTCTCTACCAGGTCTTTCCTTTCTTCTGACTGAGAAATGGTTCCTCAGTGAAAACTAACATCTTAGTAGGTAGGTATGAAGGAAGTCTGAAACACGAAAAGAAAAGAAATAATTTTATTGTATCCACTCTGACCTAACACAGTTGGAAGTTAACTTGATAATACTGGCCATCCATATTGTAAATCAGTTAAGATACATCTCTCCCCCCCTCCCTGCCCACAGAGATTATTACTCACTAACAAAATGTAGATTGTTGTATAAGTTTTTCCCCAGGCTGGTCTCTGTCTCACCTATAAACACTGAATTTTGGTACAAATAATAATGACAATTTTGTTTGGTTCTATTAATCACACACTCACAAATCAGAATGCAATGGAAGACTTGTATAGGTTTTTCTTCTTTTGACTTACTAACCTTCTGCCACTACACTCACCACTGGGGAGAGAGCCACACACTGACAATATTGCCAGTGAGCTTCAGTCCCTTCCTGTCCACTGAAATGACCACAAAAGGAGGACACACAGGAAAAACAGCCCAGAGTGAAGATGGAACATGGATTAGAGGAGGGTTCTGAGGTGGGTAAGAATATAGAGATCAACAAGAAAAAAAATCGAAAAATAAGCTGGTCATGACAGGGAGATAAAATGGAAGAAAATCCAGCTAAATGCAAACTTGCTCTGGTCCTCATTTGAACCATATGTCTCCTCTATTTCCTCTAAAAAAGGAGGAATAGTCTAGGAAAGAAGTAAAAAAAATCAAAGTTATATAATATCTAAATTAGACAGGTGTGGGGAATAATATTACAAACCTGAAAAAAATAGATCCTGAACTGCCACTTATATTGAACTCGTAGGACACTAACTTACACAAAATTTTTTTAAAAAAGTTAATAAATAGCAAATTCTTCATTTATACTTTAAATGCCATATCATTTATTTTTTCAATTTTTTTATTGTTGAAAGTTTACATACATATCGCCCTTTTTTCCCTTATTGACCTCTTCTAGCCCTCCCCAACTTCCACCCCAGGCCTTCAGCGCCCTATTGTCTGTGTCCATGGGTTATGCATATATGCATACAAGTTCATTGGTTGATTCTTTACTAGCAACTCAGGTCAACTATGAAAATATCTTTTCTCCTTCACAGTTTCTAATCTACTATTTTCAAAGATGAGTTTTGTACACCCATTGCATCAGAATAATCTATTTTTGTCAGATATTCCTAGATGCCATCCAGGATTAAGACTCTCTGTAGCTGCAACTTGGAAATTGAACTTTTAACAAGTACCCCTCATCATTGCCAATGCCCTCTAAAATTTGAAATATGATCCTCAAAGCTTTACACTGCCTATATTGAATGCAATTACTTAATTATGTTGAGTTTACAGAGAACGTTTTTGAAAGTTACCTCCAAAACACCCCACATACAACTAGCACTGCTGCCATTGCATGGACAGATGGTTCTGTTGTTACACCTTAAGCTCCATAGTAAAGCCTTTCCCCCACGTTTGATCTTTTAATACCTCGGAGTATCTCAGAGTATCTAATACAATCTAAACTCTTAAAAAAAATAGTTTCTCCCAATAAAAATAATATAAAATAATTATAAAATTCTTCTTTTGGTCACACCTTCAATTTATGCAAAAAATATTAGGAGTAAGGCACAAAAGAAATAACCTATTAACATGCACAGTAGTTCACAAGTGATAACATCCTAAATAAAAACCTGGAACTCTCATTTAAAATCGCTGATTCTCAGGCATTCTAATTCAGTGGGTCAAGGGGGGTACTCAGGATATGCATTGTAACAATTATGCTCAAGGGCCAAACTTTAGGACATGCTTAGTATAACATGGACCACTTTGTCTTCAATGATCTAAATCAATGTTTTCCAAAGCATAGTCCCTAGAGCAGCAGCAGCAGCATCACCTGAGGACATGTTACACATGCACATTATTGGGCCCCATACCAGATCTGATGACTCAGAACTCTGGTGGTCAGATCCAGCAGTCTGTGACTGAACCAGCTTCCTGGGTACATTCATTCACATCTCCACTTATGGTAGTGGTTCTCAAGGTTCTCAACTGTAGAATGACCTGGAGGTTTAGAAAATCCAATACCTAGACCACTTTTCAGAATGTCTATATCCCTAGGGTGGAGGGAAAGGCTGAGCATCAGTAATGTTCAAAGCTCCCCAGGGGATCCTAATGGGTAGCCAAGACTGAAAAACACTGACTTTGAGCAATACTGTTATTCTCTCTCATGAGCACAGGGCTAGTCACACCCTTATTCATACATGGTAACACTCTTCTTTGTTATTGAAAGATTATGTACAATTATCTTGGCTTTTGTAACCTGTTTTGTTAACTTCAACCTCTTGTATCTCTGTGGTCACATCTCTGCATAGAGCTGGAGAAAGGAGGGGGAAAGAAAGACGCATCTAATTAGTTGTTAGATCAAGTTACTTACCTAAAATTGTTTGAAAGTGGAAAGTGTGGATTTTCTAAAACGTTCTTTCAGCCGTGAGCTCCCTACCTCTAGATGAGCAACGCATAATAGAGGGGTAAAGCTACCCTGGTTCTTCTTTTTCTAATCTGTCATCAACCCCATGATTATTTCCTCCATCAAACTGGGTGAGTGGGCTGGGAGTCACTTACCCTCCCTTAAATTGCCCCATTTGTGTCAAGGTTACTTTGTACAAAGTGATGCACGTTACCCATTAATTCTCTTCTACACCTCCTACATTTTTCCTCAGCCTAGGCTCTTAGAAAGGCTTTCTCTCTTTTCCTTCTAACTCCTTTAAAAGGGACTTTTAAAACGCAGTTACCTTATGGGTTTGTCACGCTTTTCCATCCTCTAATTTCTGAGCCAACAGTCAGCTAGTCATTATTATAATAAAAATGAGTTATCATCATCACACTAAAAAAAAATGACAGCCAATCCTGTCTTTCTTCCAAGGCCTAATTCAATGCCTCCTCCGTGAAGCATTCCATGTAGGTCCTTCACAATATTAATAACTTGCCTATACTGACATGTACTGTTTTCAAGCTATATAATATAGGCTTTCTCTTTTTTTCTTTCCAATTCACTGGCAAACTTCCCAAGGGCAAACACTTATCTTAGAGCTCTTTCAAATCCCTCACATCCACAGAGCCATTATGGGAAAAAAGCACATAGCAGAAATACAATAAACATTTGACTATCCTTACACTTATCTTCTAAAACATCAAAAACATTAAACCACTATTCTGGCTTCTCAGATACAATCTCTGAGTAAGCAAAACTAAGATCAGCATTCCATGACTAATGTCAGTAACTAAGTTGAGCCTAATTCTCACAGTTAAGAAAGCACAGTGAGTCAGGTGTGTGTGTGTGTCTCTGTGTGTGTGTGTGTGTGTGAGAGAGAGAGAGAGAGAGAGAGAGAGAGAGAGAGAGAGAGAGAGAGAGAGAGAGAGAGAGAGAGAGGGAAGCACTGTCTTCCTACCCTAATGCTTCCAATGCAATGCCTTTAAACTTTTATGAAAAATTAAATACATTTTAGTTTTTATAACTAAATCTTTGCTCTTATTATTTGCCTTCAAGTCTCTGCTTTTGTCCTTTTTAATTATTTTTAGAATTTAAGAACTATTTCTCAGATATATTTAAACATTTTTATTATAGAAACCATTACCAACTTAGAAATTCAATTTTAATAATTGAAAAGACATTGTTTCTTATGGGTAGCCTTTGAATTTTAAAGCTGGTTGAGGCTGAGGTAGTGTAGAATTTTAAAGCTGATTTGAATTGGTCATGAAACATTAAATTTTCATTCTAAAAATACTGTATTTTGAGAAATTGTGCTCCCTTTCTTAAAGAAGCATAAGGCTCAGTGATTCATAATGTGAAAGTTATTAAGTGTATTTTGGGTGCATATACATTACATGAAAATATACAGGAAATATAAAGATTTCCATTGCCTTTTTAGCATATCAGTAAGTATATTTCTATGCAACACAACCCCTCCACCTGATCTTTACTTCTTCCGTGAACAGTATAAATAGAAAGATGCTTTAGAGATGTGTGTGATGGAGAGGTTGAGCAAGCACAATAGCTTATATGATTAACTGAGGAAAGAAGGACTCCGTAGTACAAGACTGGCTCTCTAGACAGCACAGGAAAAGCAGAAGAGAAAAGGAAACGATGGTGAACATCTGTAAAAAGGACTGTTACCCTCCTCTCCAGAGGCACAAAAAAGGATGTGGATGATGCATGTATCCTAGATGGAGAGTATACAGGGTACACAAACCTACCCTTTGAATAGGGGCTAAAGAGATGGTAGCACCCAGGAAGCCATAGTGGAGGTAACTAAATGCCGAGGTCACAAACTTGGCTGCTCCAAACCTCAGGCAGCTAGGACACTCTTAAAGAAAAGGTAAAATCCAAGATCTTAAACACCATTGCAGAGAAAAAAACTGCATTTCAGGTGGTGTGGAAGATAAATGGTTCTGCAGAACCAAGAATTCCTAGTTACCACCTGAGTCAACACGCAATAACTGGCATATTGCTATACAGTATTTTTGTTAATTATACTATTTAATATAATTTATTAGAATAATGCTTGCCCTGCATTTGGGATTTTCTCAGGGGTGCAGGGGAAAACAGAACTAATTATAGGAAGAAATTCATATTACAAATAGATCAACTTAAATGTTATAGCTGTCTCTGATGGAAGAACTAGGCAATATTGAAATGAGATAAAATTTGATTCTAGGAGTTATATTGGCTTTCCGAGTCATATCTATGAGGAAAGGTTATTTTTCTCCTTCATTATTCTGATCCTACCCCAAAATCCACCCCCCCCCAAGTTTATAAAGCTATATGGGCCTTCTTTCTATCCCTGGATCTGTAGAACTCAGGGCATTTGCGCTGGTGCCCTCTTCACTTCACCTGGGGTGTTTTCTGCATAGCTGAATTCTCTTTGCTATTCAGATTTTAGTCTAAATAACATCACCTCAGAGAGAAATTCCTTCAAACTCAAGTCACTTTCACAGTCACTCTGTCAGTTCCCCTTGTCTTAATTCTCTAGGTATCACTATCTTTTTATGTTTCTTGTGTGTCTTTGCTTGTTTGTTCATAGCCTTTTACCTGCTTTAGAAAACTAAACCATGAAGTCAGGAAATTTGTCTTATCACTGTATCTCCATTTCCCAGCACTGTGTGTGGCACACAATAGGTACTCATTAAATATTAGTTGAATGATTTTGTTATCATTATTATACCAAAGCAGTCCACTTTGGAATAATATTTACTCTAATTTAGTATCTGTTTCCTTGTCCTGATTTATTTTTCTTATTAGCACTAATCCGTATATGTCACTATATTATGTATTTATTTATTCATTCATTATTTATCTCTTTAGCTAAATGAAATATAACCTTCTTTGTCTCTTTGGTTTACCTTAATACCCCAAGCACCTGGAACAAATCCTAGCACATAGTAGCAACTCAGTAAATTCTTGTTAAATAAATCCAATAGTCATATCATGCTTCTTTCCCTTCTTTAAGCAATGCACAGGCAGCTTACTGCTTTGCTGTTTGCCATTGAGTGTTTTCTTGGTCATTGTTGGTTCTGTTTATGCCATCCTGGCTTGCCCAGGTGTTCTTGGATGATTAGAGTCATAGTATTCAATCTGGTTGAAATATTCTCTGCCTGCCTTGTCCTTCACTAGCGGTTAAGTTGTGCTCAAATTAACTCTTCAGTTCTTATTCCAATTTCACCCTCCAAAGTCACAAACCTAGAAACAGTCATTGATGCTATGACTGTTTCACTATCACTACCCACCTGGAGACACTTAAAGAAAAAGGAAGTGAGAGGGGAGAGTTTGGCAATCCCTCAGTCATTCAATTTCAGGAGTCAAAAGCAGTCATCATAACATGCAAGATACTCTGAATGTGGTGATTAATTCCAAGACAGAATTCCTGGGCACCTCAAATGAACTTGCTCCTATGTGATATCACACCTATCACAGGCCTGCTACAAGTAGAGAACTGTGCTAGCCTCTATGGGAACTGCAAAATTAAACAGGAGAGAGTCTCCCTCTAATGATGCATCATCCTGATATAGTTACAAAAATAATGCTAATTAAATGTCCTCCACACCTGATCTCACTGTATCCCTCAAGCACATCAACAGTTTGCCTTGTGTCTTCCATGCTAACTTTATAAAGCAGTCCCTTGTCACTCTATAGATTGTCAACCACTTTATAGACTGAACTCTTGTTGCTGGAGATTACAGAGGTATGAGGTCAATAGATTGTTGTTAAGTTAGGCAGTGCCTAGGACAGTGCATCTCAAAGTGTGGTTACCTGACCATTTATGCTATATTTACTGAATCAGAATCCCATGGGCAGGCATGAAGATATGCATTTTTAACACTCTCCACATATTCTTCTGGGTACTAACATTTGAGAACTACTGTGTTAACTTATGGAGGATGTAACAGTATTTCTGTATCCTATATAATAAAGAGTAATATGCAAATTAACCTTTATGCCTTCACAAAATGGCTGCCTAACACCAGGCCAGCAGGGAGGTTAGTGAGGGACGACCAAATGACTGAACAGCAGGTGTGTGCGGCGATCAGGCCAGCCCACAGAGGCAGTGAAGGGTGATCAGACTGGTAGGGGGGAGGCAATTAGGGGCACCAGGCAGGCAAGCAGTTGAGCAATTAGGAACCAGCGGTCCAGGATTGTGAGAGGGATGTCCGACTGCTTGTTTAGGCCCGATCCCTAGGACATCCCCCAAGGGGGTCCCAGATTGGAGAGGATGCAGGCTGGGCTGAGGGGACCCCCCCACATGCATGAATTTCATGCACTGGGCCTCTAGTATGGTAAAAAGACCAATCCTTACTTATACTGATGTAGTATTATAATGATGGCTTTTCAAACTATTGTTATCAGTCAGCAATCCCACCTTCTGCTTTCCAGCAGCCCTATGATATAGGAGCTTTATACTGTCTGTGCCCCTTCACAAATGGCATGGATACAACACTAGCAACCATTGATTCTGGCCCTTAGCAACTGAGTGCTCAATTTTGAATTGGTTTTCTGAGTCCAAGTTAAAGAACATGGATTGTTATTAAGCAAACGAATGTGATTACAATTAATCATCATTCTTACTCATTCTTACCATTGTCTGATAAGGAGGCCATTACAGTGGGTCCCACATGTACTAACTTAAAATCCCTAGGAATAGAAACCTGGGATCTATATTTTTAAGAAACACTCCAGTTGCTTCTTAGCAACACAACATGGTCCATAGACCAACAATGGGGAAACA
Source organism: Murina feae (assembly GCA_004026665.1). NCBI lineage: Eukaryota > Metazoa > Chordata > Mammalia > Chiroptera > Vespertilionidae > Murina > Murina feae. The sequence continues at coordinate 69,341 of PVJC01000547.1, forward strand.
GTGATCCAGTATAAGGTCTAAGATAAATATCTGTCTCTTAAAGATGAAAACATCACCATAGTCATGTACATACACTTCAATATAGGCATAATCACTTACCCATGGATATGAATAACGGTAGTGATTTATTCTAAATCTAAAAACAACTAAAAAATTAACTGCTCTATCCCTTATCTCTTACCTTCTTTCTATCAGATGCATAATGTTTAGGTCCTCTAAGCTGGATTTCCAAAGATTACTCTAATAACATCATGGATAAATATACTTGATGTATCTTAATATTATCCAGACTCCAAGCAGGCTCCCAATGATTCTTGCTTCCTGGTATTCATGCCCTGGTATAAACCACCCCCCCCGACTCCACCCCACAACAAAGGGGTCTAAACTGTATAGTCAATAGAGCATTAAGGAAATGACAGAGAATGACATCCAAGACTAGCTACCAAAAGACTGCCATGTCTACCTTTGCTCCGTTGGCTTACTGCAATGGGGAGATAGCTGCCATGTCAGTGAAGCACTCAAGCAGCCCTCTGGAGAAGTGCACATGGCAAGAAACTGAGATCTGAATCAAGAGCCAGCATCAACTCACAATCCATCTAAGTGGATCCTCAAGCCTTCAGATGACTGCAGCTCCAGTGATACCTTAACTGCTACTTTAGGAAACCCTGAGCCCAAACCACCCAGCTCATCCACTCCCAAATTCTTGATCCACAGAAGTTGTAGGAGATAATGAATGTTTATTGTTGTCATTTTGTGGTAATTTGCTATGCAGCAATAGCTTATACACCTAGTTTAACCTAAGATGGCATCAGAGCTCCAAACTTAGGGCTCTCTTTGCAAGCCATTACTGAGCAAGCAAATTACTTTCTCCCTTAATTTACTCTACTAAAAGGAATTTTTATAATAGAAAGATTTTCCTTTTAACAAACCTTAGTAACAGCCCTACTGTATCAAACAGGATTGGTTTTAAATGAACATCCTTGTACTTCTCTACCTGCCTGAAGAGTTGTGAGGCTTAATTAATTACATATCTTTGGATGAAAGGAGTCCAGGCACTGAGAATTATCATCAAACAAGACTAGAAAAAAATGGGGGAGGGGGAGATATTTTTCTCTATTTTCTTGCTAAATCCATTTCACCTAAGATTTAGTGAAGGCTGAGTCACCTACTGTTTAGAGAATATTTAATTTTTGCTGAGTGCAGGGAGGAAACAACTCCATACAGCAGCAGGTCAGGGAGCCCCTGTCCTTTAGCTTAAAAATAGGCCCCTTTCCCAAAGTAGACCCCTGGCCCTCTTTTAGGGAACAGCATGCACATTTGGATCATCTGAGTTTTCAAGGAGGAACCAATAGATGAAATATACATGTAACCTAAGTCCCACCTATAAGAACTACCTCCTAAACCAAGAGCCAAACAATTCCATGGACATTTACCTGTTGTTCCTTGAGCCACCATTAAGTGGAGGAAATATATTTTGAGCTTTTTTTATGTCCTAATGATAATGCTCCTGCCAGAGGAAGTCCAAGAGAGCAGAACTGATTCTCTATATCAGAATGAGAATGTAGTTGGTAGAGACCAGATAGTACAGTGGAAAAAATCACTAGGAGTTCAAAATTTGAGTTCAAATCCCAGCTCTCTATTCACTCAACAAATGACCTTGACTGAATCAGACTTAAATGACCTCATGGCAAAAACACAGCTGCCAATACAACTGCTAGTAATACTGATTAGGCTCTAGATCCCAAAGCTATCATGCCCTCCCCTCCAGGCCACACAGACATCCAAATCCCAAAGGCAGTACCCAAGGAGAAGAAAAAAATAGTTTGCTGGCCATTAATGCTGGTGGTTTCTATCACTAAGGAGGGTCTTGTCCATCCTCCCAGGCCCTGAGAAGTGAGGGAAGGCCTGGAACCTCTACCTCACTCTCTATAGCTTTTTAGGGCTTTCTCTTCTGATATGTCTTCTTCAACAAAACTATGGAATTTCAGCTTAAAAAGGCCTAGGCCCTCTCTTTCTCTTTTAAAATTTTTTTTTTTATTTATTACTCGTTTTATTTTTTTGATATTTTTTAAATTTTGTTTTATTGCTTAAAGTATTACAAAGAGTATTGCATATGTCTCCTTCTCCCCCATCCCTTAACCTTCTCTAGGCCTCCCCTACTCCCCTAGTGTCTTGTGTCTATTGATTATGCTTATATGCATGCATACAAGTCCTTCAGTTGACCTCTTAACCCCCCTTACCCTCCCCAGCCTTCCTGCTGTAGTTTGACAGTCTGGTCGATGCTGTTCTGCCTCTTTACCTCTCTTTTAAAAAAAATATATTTTTATTGATTTTAAAGAGAGGAAGGGAAAGAGAGATAAAAACATCGATGAGAAAAAATCACTGATTGGCTGCCTCCTACATGCCCTCTACTGTGGATGGAAACCACAACCTGGACACGTGCCCACCATGACCTCAGGTGCATAGGTCCATGATCAACCACTGAGCCATACCCAGTCTCTTATATCCATTCCCTTTTTTCTGGGGTTTCTCAGCAGGCATGCAGGGATTGAGTTTTACCCTCACCAAAGTAGCAAAATCAGAAAGGTAGGTTTGGCTTTTCAGGTTGCTCAGGTGTTCCTAGGTTCTCCGTGTGATACAGCCTTAGTTCACCAGAATCCTCCTGCATTTAGGGGGCCTAAGTGTCTCCTAGCAACAAGTGGTTCCTCTGTACTGTTTCACCCCTCTGTGCATATATTTACCTTAGTACTTCATGGTTTGGTAAGGAATTATTCAGATGTTCCTGGATCAATGCTATTATAATCATGCCTAAATAGTATAATTATCTACATTACTTGACTGCTATAAGGATCAAGAGAAATAATGAGGACAAAAAAGGCTTGTAAACATTAAAGCATGGTACACAGATCAGTTATTATTACAATCTCAGGAGTATCAATACCAACTCTGACCTAAAGCAAAAGGGCCTGCTCCATAAGAAAGGAAAAAAGGGGGAAGTGGAAGCAAGCTCTGAACAGGACTTACATGCCTTCGGCCATAATAGATTAGAACAAGAAAAGATCCATTGAGGTGGAGGAGGGACAGTGAGCCCGGGACCTTAATTTATCTTGTTGACTCCATTATACCTAATCAACTAACAGTCATTGCAACATGACTTGGAGCTTCCTCAGATCCAAGAGCCACAATGGCATTTCTTGGTGTGTGTGTTGAATGAAAGGAATGGGAAAGAAAGTGAAGAGAAGAATGAAGACACTCAGGTTTGGTTTTGTTTATAATGTATAACATGTAACATGAGCTCTTTCAACCAAATTATTGACCTTTATTATTTTAGTTTCAAAGGATCTCAAGGACTCCATTTCACTTTGCCTCCTACACCAATGCTATGTACCTCCCAAAAGAGCCCCTCTATTTCACATCACAAGAAGACACTCATCAATAGAAGAGCAAGTCTAGGTTGTATAGACCTGTTATAGATTAGGATTGACAGATCCCTGCTCTAGGACTAATTCCTGATTCTAGTTCTGGTCTTGTTTCTGACATTAACTAACTATCTGATCTTGGGCAAATTATTTCTAAGAGCCTCCGTTTTCCACCTATGAAATGGGAATATTAATATCTGTCACCTAGTCACCCTAGAACAGTTGTGAGGATTCCACAAGAAGGATTTTATATACTGTGAAGTGCTTCAAGATGTAAAACATTATACTGGACATTGCCATAGATGACACTAGATGATTTTAAAACATATATCTCTTTTTAATTTCCTTTCCTTCTTCCCCTCTTTATTCTCATCGGCCCCACTATTTATCTCCTATATTCACTTCTTCCTCTGCTTACACCTTAGCTGTGTCAGTTGTATACAATAAAATCCATATGTATTGACCAACCCCACTGACAGTGAAGACTTAAATGGTTATTCCTAATGTAGAACATTTTTGGAAACCCTTTAAGGATGGGTCTATGTCTTCATTTTAAATGAGGTTTGTGAAGCAAAGCCAAAACAAACACATTAACAGGCTTGTTTGACATCTGCTCTAAGCAGGATATTGTGATAATAACTATGGTAATAACAACTGCATATATGAGAATCCTCCCCCCCAAATGGGGTGAGAGGTGCAGATGCCTGAGCCTCATCCTCAGAGACCTGGGGTAGTACTCAGAAATGGGCTCTTTTCACAAGCTTTCCTCCTCTTCAAGGTGATTCCAATGTCCACTTTGAGGAACCCCAAACCTGGGGACATAGTCAGTGGCAATACCTAACAGGAGTCAATTCACATTGTATAATTAAATATTTCCCCAAAATAGATGAGGCTTGTGGAGGCCAAAAATAACCTGGAGAAAAGTCACAGAGGCAGCCAAGAATCCAAATGATTAAAGATCTGCCAAGAGAAATTTATGAACACGGAAGAAAATTCTAAATATCTGTTGTTGACTCAGTGACTGACTATAGACAGATAGCTGGTCGCAAATATTTACAAGACATTAACAATAAGAAGGTCCAAGAATTATCTAAAATGCAGCAAGCGCCCTACCCTGTGTGGTTCCATGATTGAGCATTGACCTATGAGCCAGGAGGTCACAGTGCAATTCCTAGTCAGGGCACATGCCCAGGTTGCAGGCTCAATCCCCAGTGGGAGGCGAGCAGGAGGCAGCCAATCAATGATTCATCACTGATGTTTCAATCCCTCTCTCCCTCTCCCTTCCACTCTGAAGTCAATAAAAATATATTTAAAAATAAATAAATAAAATAAAATGTGGGAAGCACAGAACTCACACTAATGGGATGAACTCAAGGAAGGCTGATTTTAGATGTGCAATCAAGAAAGCACTCACACACTGAGATCTAAGAAATTGTAAATTCACCTCCCCAAAATGATGGAAATTGCACTATGTAGTTGCTACAAGAGGGAAAACTAAATTTGAATTAGAGGACAGGGAAGTCAGTTTGAAGATGTTTTATATTTGGTACTTTTTCCGGGAGGTTTCCTCACATATCTCCTTGAAACAGGATTAACCCTGATATGTCCTTGTGTTCCAAGTACCAGGTGTTGATCCAGGTTGGGTCCTCAAAGTTTCTGGCCTCATCCTATGGCCACTCCTGTCCCTGTGACCTGATTGGAACCCAGCAATTTCATGCTAATCTTGAGTCCACACGGAATTTAAGGAGCTGCTGTCACAGTGCCCCTTTGCCATTGCTTGCAACCTGAAAACATTGATTATTCACAATGGAAATTAACTATCTAGGTCAGTGGTTTGCAACTCTAGAAGCACATTAAGTTTATCCAGAAAGATTTTTTTCTTTCCAAATAATACAGTTGCCTAGTCCTTATTCCAAATCAATTCAATGGACTCTTTGATACTGGGGCAATGCATCAGTACTTTTATTGATTTTTGAGAGAGAATAAGGAAGAACAATATCTAGAGAGAAACATCAATGTGAAAGAGAAACATCGATCAGTTGCCTCCAGACATGGGAACAAACCTGCAACTTGGACATGTGCCCTGGACCAGGAATTGAAGCAGTGATCTTCAGGTGCATGGAATGTCATTCAATCAACTGAGCCACAGCAGCCAGGGCCAGGCATCAGCATTTATTCCAAGGTCCCCAGGTGATTATAAGGTATGAGTAGGAAGAACACTGGTCTAGCTCATGATTCCTGTTTTGTCTGTACATTAAAATTCCCTGGGAATATTATTTTTAAATAATACCAAGACCCATTCCAAAAAATTTAAACTTAATTGGTCTGGGATGAGACTTAATTATCACTATTTTTTAAAAGCTTCTTTGATGACTTTAATGTGTAACTTAGTTGAGAACTCTTTATAAGAAGAGCCCCAGCAAATCAAATTCTAAACTTAATATCACCCTTCACCTTTTAACGGTCCTATTCTCATGTCCCCTGGTATGAACCTTGCTTTACTTGTTGAATGTCTGTGTCAGCAGCTTCAACATCTTAAGTTACCCAGGTTAGGGTTCCCTGGAGTCATCTTTGACTCTACCCTCTTCCTCATTACTGCACCAAAAAATGGGAATTGTCTCACATAACCATTATTTCTTAAGGCAGTAACTCCTCTCCCATCAAGAAGCTTGTATACCTTCCCAAACAGATCTCCAACTGTGAACTCTTTTTTTATTGATTTTTGTACAGAGAGGAAGAGAGAAGAATAGAGAGTCAGAAACATTGATGAGAGAGAAACATCGATCAGCTGCCTCCTGCACACCCCCATTTGGTGATGTGCCCCCAACCAAGGTACATGCCCCCGACCGGCATCGAACCTGGGACCCTTGAGTCTGCAGGCCGACACTCTATCCACTGAGCCAAACCAGTTAGGGCCATCTGCAAACTCTTAGCTACTGGGGTAGACTGATTGCAGAATCAGCTCAAATTATTCACACCAATCTGTAACCACACCATTGGAATTGTGAGTTTGCTGCCCACTCACCTAGAAATAGCCCATGCAGCCCAACCTGCGAGTCTGGCTTGGCCTAAGCTGCAGTCAGACATCCTTAGCGCTACTGAGGAGGCAGGAGAGGCTCACACCACCACCGCTGTATTGGTAGCCATCAGCCTGGCTTGTGGCTGAGCAGAGCTCCCCCGGTGGGAGCACACTGACCACCAGGGGGCATCTTCTGCATTAAGCATCTGTGCCCTGGTGGTCAGTGTGTGTCATAGTGACCAGTCATTCCCTGTTGTTCTGCTGTTATTGCAAATTAACCCATTTGCATAATACCCTTTTATTATATAGGATAGAGGCCTGGTGCATGGGTGGGGGGAAGCTGGTTTGCCCTGAAGGATCAGGGTGGGGATCCCACTGGGGTTCCTGACCAGCCTGGGTGAGGGGATGAAGGCTGTTTGCAGGCTGGTCACAGCCCCTTCAGGGTGGAAGTCCCTGCTGGGGTCCCTGGCCAGCCTGCATGAATGTCTGATGGCCGTTTGCAGGCCAGCTCAGCCCCTTCAGGGTGGGGGTTCCTCCCTGGAGTGCCTGGCCAGCCTGGGTGTGGGGCTGATGCTGTTTGCAGGCTAACCATGGCCCCTAACCACCCAAGCTCCCAGGGAGGCTGGCTGGAAGCAGGTATCTGGGATTTATTTATCTTCTATAATTGAAACTTTGTTGCCTTGAGCAGAGACCACAGCCTGCCTAGGCAGACAGCTTCCTCCATCACTGGGGCAACGAAGCCTTCTGTTTGCTCTAGCTTTGTGGCTGCCGGTCGCCATCTTCGTTGGGTTAATTTGCATATATTAGCTCTGATTGGCTGGTGGGCATGGCTTGGGATGTAGCAGAATGACACATAGCATATTACTCTTTTATTAGATTAGATGACAAATTTTATTTTTATAAATATTCTAGTAACATCATAAAAACAATTTAACACAAATTAAAGGGTGGAGTGCTGCTAACATTTTTACCTTTAAAAAATAAATCTATTGCCCTAACTGGTTTGGCTCAGTGGGTAGAGCATCAGTCTGTAGACTGAAGGGTCCCCGGTTTGATTCCAGTCCAGGGCATGTACCTTGGTGTGGGCACATCCCCAATAGGGAGTGTACAGGAGGCAGCTGAATTGATGTTTCTCTCTCATCTATGTGTCTAACTATCTATCCCTCTACTTCTTCCTTCCTTTCTGTAAAAAATCAATAAAATAAAAGTAAATAAATAAATCTAATATAATAAAAGAGTAATATGCAAATTGACTATTACCCGAGACATCTAAGCCACGCCCACCAGCCAAGCCATGCCTCCCAGCCAACCAGAGCGGCTGTATGCAAATTAGCCCAGCCAAGATGGAGGCCGGCAGCCATGGAGCTAGAGCAAACCAGAGACTTCTGTTGCAACTGCCTGCCTAGGCTGGCTGAGCCTCTGCTCACAGCCACGCCCACCAGCCAAGCCATGCCTCCCAGCCAATCAGAGTGGCTGTATGCAAATTAACCCAGCCAAGATGAAGGCTGGCAGGGTGGCTCTGCACTGGGAGCCTCTGCAGCATAGCTGTGCCAGGTGTGTCAGCTCAGCTGGGGAGGGGGGGTCCAGCCTGGGGCCTCCTTGGGGCATCCAGGAGCGCCTGTCCCGGGTCCACTGCCTGGCTCCGCCCTCTGGGGGCCTCTGCGGGGCATGCAGGAGCAGCCTTCCTGGGTCTGCTGCCTGGTTTTGTCCCCCGGGGGCCTCCTTGGGGCATCCAGGAGTGCCCGTCCTGGGTCAGCTGCCTGGCTCCTCCCCAGGAGCCTTTGTAGGGTGTTTAGGAATGCCTGTCCTGGGTCTGCTGCCTGGCTTTGCCCCAGGGGCCTCCTCAGGGGCATGCGGAAGCACCCATCCAGGGTCGGATACCTTCATCCGCCACCCAGGGGCCTCCACAGGGCATGCGGGAGCGTCTGCTGCACAGTGCGGAGAATCTGAAGCCAGTCCGCTGCCCGGCTCCACCCCGGGTGTGTTTGTTCAGCAGCAGGGCCCCACCAAGGAATCCGGCACCAGCATCTGCCCCTGGCTCACCACCCAGCTCTGCGCCAGGTGTGTTCCCTCAGCGGTGGGGACCCACCAGGTGTGTTCAATAGTGGGCCCTCCAGTGGGAAACATCCAGGCCTGCACTCACCAGCCCTCTCACCTCCCAGTGCACGAACCCTGAAGGGGGTGTGGGCAGCCTGAAAAATGGCCCTAAGCCCCTCACCCAGGCTGGCCAGGCATGCCAGCAGGTGGACATCTCCCCCGAGGTGTCCCAGACTGCAAGAGGGCACAGGCAGGGCTAAGGAACTCCCACCCCCCGAGTGCACAAATTTTTGTGCACTGGGTCCCTAGTAAATAAATAAATCTATTCATCATTCATGTCTGGGAAACTCCGTATCTGTTTGTTTAATCGTCATGTCCACACTATAGGATTGATGTATTTCCCCCAAGTAAAGGGTGAGGAAATGGATGATGGGAAAGTTTAAGTGGCTTTTCCAAGCCTGGAAACAGGCAGAGCTGGGATTCTGAGTCCTGGCCTGTCTGATTCCAAAAATTGCATTTGGTTATGAGTCAAGTTCTCCTCTCTTTCTCTATACCTTCTTCAGAGCTCCCTTTAGCCTATAGATTAAACTCTAATTCCTCAGCAAAGCATCTGAGATTCTCTAAAAGTTGTCAAATCATTTTGTCAGCCTAGTTCCTTTCTGCATCTCTCAGTCCACTCTCTGTTTCACCATTTCCTTCCATTGCTCTTCTCTGCCCACAGAAATCCTACTGCGGCCCAAAACATCAAAACAATACAAACTCTGGGGGCCTGACTTTCCTGCATCTGACAGACATGATGATGACTCCTTTAACTGTGTCTCCGCCCACCACCAGACTGAGAATCTGCCCCTTGAGTGCAGTGACTACGGTTACTTTTTATTTCTGTGGAGATAGTAGGGTAGGTTTTGTAGTATAAAGACAACAGTTGTTCACTGTAGAAAACTGAGACAATACCAGAAAGTGGGTATTTTAAAAAGAGGCTTTAAATCACTGTTGCTTGGTGATATTTCATTCCCATATCATCTTTTTAAATTTTTCCAACACTGAGAGAATGCTATAGAGCCAGTTTTATGTCCTGTTTTCTTTTTCCATTAAAGTATGAACATTTTTGTCATATTGCTTCATACTTATTAAAAATTTAATTTTTAATGGTTGTGACTTCATCATATGTGGGTTCCATCATTTATTTTATGTTTGCCAATCTTTAGGCATCTAAACAATTTCCACAGTACTCTTTTCCCCTAAGTAATATTATGGTCATAGCCTTGTATGTAAATCTTTATATAGAAAATTCTTAGATTCAGAATTGAAGTATTTTGTGTCTCTTCCTGCCCAAAATATATTCAGTTGTTTTGCACACAATCCTGTGAACACTTACACTTATGACCATGTCTGGCACAAAATAAGCGATCAGTTAATAATTGCTGAGTGAATTAACAAATACATGAATGAAAAAGATGAATAGTAGGCATTCAATCCAAACAAACATTTTAGAGTCAACTATAAGACATGGAAAACTAATTATATTAAGAGAATAAATATGAATGTTACTATATGTGAGAATGGATAAGTAAGAGTATAACTGATAGAATTCTGGAAAGGAGTGATAAATGAGAGGCAGTAAGGCATGTGAAGCTAAATTCCTCTCAGCAAGGAGCCAAAAGCTGCTGTATTAATTTCATAAATCAATAAGAATACTGATATCCTGGTGGTAGAACAGAAGAAGTAGGACCAGAAACATTCTAAACTTTTAGCCCCAGAGAAGGAGTTGTGGGGGAGATTATTTTACTTTTGTGTTGCTTCTGTAAACATTTTAATATTTTTACAATGTATACCAATTGCTTTTAGAGATTTTGTTTTCCTTTTTTTATTATTGCTCATGTCATTTTAATTTTTTAATTATTTTAAAAAATAATTAAAAATTATTTTAATTATTAAATGCCAGGCATAATGCTGGCATTTATACACTCATAGTTTTTTGGTGAATATATATATATATATATATATATATATATATATATATATATATATATATGTATGTATATGTATATGTATATGTATATAGATAGATTTTAGAGAGAAAGGGAGAGAGATAAAAAACATCAATGATGAGAGAAAATCATTGATTGGCTGCCTTCTGCATACCTCCCAAGGGGGACCAAGCCAGCAACCTGATCATTTGACCTTGACCAGAATCTAACTCAGGACCCTTCAGTCCACAGGCAGACACTCTATCCACTGAGCCATATCTGTTAGGGCTGCCATTTTAATTTCGAAAGTACAAGATCATAATTAAACTTTTGCCACTGAGAGAGATAGAGAGGGATTAAGTCAGGCTGTCTAGTCTTAGTCCTCAGAGTCCCTTCCATGGGTATTGATCAATTGGGCTCTAAATTCTCTTTCCTACGTAAGTCCCAATTACAATAACTTCTTAACATCTCCCCACCATCTCATCATCTCCCTCCAACTCCCACATCACAAGTGTATTTCATCAAAAAGTCCTCTTTTCAAATAAAATAATACTAGATTAAAATTAAAATGCATAAATAAATAAGCATTATAAAAAGAACAGGAAATAACAACTGACATTCTCTATAAATAAAAGTCAATGACTATGTTGTAAAGGAGCAATACTGAACATCTCTGTTTTGCATAATGATCTATGCTAAAATAATGTGCAAAGACTGGCTGGAGGAGGCAAATGCTCCTTGGTTCTAAGCAAATGTATTCAGTACAAATTTACTGATACCTGCTGCATCTAGAACCCTGGCAGTGGCCACAATGATTTTCAAGAAGGAAGAAAATCCTGTGATTTTCATCGGTCTATCTCCCATACTCATGAGACAGAAATGAGGTACCATTCTGTGTTGCACCTGGTGTGCATCTATGCCCTTAATATAATTAATAAGAGTATATTGAGTACCTACTATGTGTCCATAATCATGGAAGAAAGCAAGGAGAGAAAAAAATAATTTAGTGAACACCTACTATGTGACAGAATAAGTGATAATAATCATTATACGTGTGTGTATATGTGTTTATTGTTCCTTAAAGAAAAGAGCAGGACAGATAATTCCAGCAAAAGTCTCTAATTGTTCCATTCTTAGACCATCATTCATACAGGTAGACCACAGGAAGGCTTTTTCAAGGCCTTAGGAAATGCCTTTTATGTCTGAGGCACCAGACTAACTCCATTTCAGTTACTGAGATGGAGAACATCATTTTATTTTTCTTAAATTACCACAAAACTATATCCACAGATTTACACCAAAGATGGTAAAGGGTCCCCGGGACATGGTTTGGAAGTGGTTTAGATTTATCCTTCAGTGGGACAGGCAAAGAAAGTAAGGTTTTTAAAATTAGGTTCTAAACCAACTGTCAGAAGTGGGCAGAGTAGGCATACAGGGTGAACAGTACAGAGCCAGCTTATAGATAGAGTTGTAGGGAAAAGTAGGTGTCATTCAAAGGATAGAAGTAAGATCTTTGGTTCGTAGTCATATAGGGCATGGAGGTCAAATGTAATCAAAGCCAAAGCCTTTTTACTCCCCACTGCTTTATTCAGTAAGATGGCCTTGTCCCAGGAGCAGAAGAAAAGTCAGCTTTTGATTACTCTGAAACAGAGAAAAGGGAAGGAATGATAGATGATAGATAGATGCATACATACATACATGCATACATATATACATACATACATACATACATACATACATACATACATACATGATAGATGGATAGAAATATAGATGGTAACATATGTCTGTAGGCCTGCAGTTTGGGGAATTTACCTATCCCCTTTCTAATTCATTGTTGTATCTCTCAGATCCTTCATTCATTCATCCTACTCATTTATTGGATGAGTTAATAAGTGAATAACTGTCACCAAGTTGAACACATAAGGATTCAAATCAGTGCCCAATTCTAGATGAATATGGCTGAAACTCCCAATGCCATTTGGAACAGAAGCAATGTGTTGACTCCAAATTATTACTGAAATGGGAGGTTCATGACTAATGACACATTCTGAGGCCCTGAGGCCTTACCCTGGGAAAAGCATCTTGCTCTTCAACCTGTGGGAAAAGCCTCAATCAGCAGCCATGAAATCTCACCCTCATTACTGCCATTGTTCAACCAGTGTGTGTTTGAAGCCATTCAAGATGAGGAGCAGACATCCCTAGGATATGCTTTGAATTACAAGGTCACTGTCATTAGAAGAACTGACAATACTATAGGAGGAAAGGATTATACTAAATAAGAACAATATTTAATTATAGTCATTTTATTTATTCATTTTGCCAAGACCACTTACTGTGTAATAATGAAGGAAAATAAAGGAGGAGGGACAACAAAGCACAAATTCTCCTCTTATTTTTAATAAGTAAATAAATGAACACATCTGATCGTGGGAGCTGGAGAGACAGATACTTTAATTAGCACATCCTGAGGTGCACGCTGAGGCAGGGGAGGTCTTTTCTCATTGCATTTGGTGTCTATTTAGAATACAATTACTACTGTTGTCTTATGTGTTAAACTCTAACTTTCTAAACTGTACAAAGTGAACAAACCCCCATCTGTCTTTCAGAGAAAACCCATAAACACACCTAGCCACAGCCTCTCCCAAAGACCTGTGCTTCTGCCTCTCTATAGTTATCTGCCCTTTGCAAGAGAAAGAAAGTGAAGTGGCTACTATAGAGACAGATAGCATCACACCCATCCTGGAGAATATCCATGGACCACCTGTGCATCCAAAGGGACTAGTGAAAATTCAGGGGAGCCTTAAGAGGGGACCAGGATGCTAAGCCTCCTTCCTAGAAAGAGGAAGTGCCCACGTGCTGAGGGCCATGCAACAGGAGTTGTGCTAATGGCCTTATCTGGTTTATCTCTCGTGCAAGCCCATGGGGAAAGGATCACTCTCTTCATTTTATTAGAAGGAAATTTAAAGATCACACAACTGTTAAATGCAAAGCTGGAACTCGGAACCAGTTCTCTCCAGCCCCACAGCACTGCATGCTTAATGGAAGAAAACTGATCTCCGATCAGGTCCGACTTCAGACTTGTACATATTTTATTTGGGAAGTGGTCTGGAAATACACACCTGAGTGATTCTGATTTGCTAATTGAATTTTCTGAGGTGAGAAAAATCTTACAATTTTGGCCTCAGCAGTTCTCACAGTTCACAGTTATCCCTGACAGCTGGGGAAACAAATTCCAAGCCTGGAAGCTACCCTGCATGCCCAAAACAAGTCAATCTGTCATATCCATAGTTCTCTTTCCCTCACAGTTCTACAAATGCCTCTTTTCCTCTTTAAGTCAGAGCTTAGTTCTCTGACTCAATGGTTGGACTGCTAGGTGCTGGAAATGGTCCCCTGGGGAAGAGACAATGTCCCATTACCAGAATTACTTGAATGCAAACCAGGGTGGAGTGTGATAGGACACCATGCAGAAGGAGTTGCCTATTGGCCATGACAGCAGGACTATCCATCCCAAGCATCCCTGCAAGACCATTTCCATGCACAAAGAAGGGAATAAAGGAACATCCAAGTGGCCACCAGGCATGCAGAGCAAAACCCCTATCGAGTGGACTGAGGTTGGCAATATGGCTCTAGAAAACAGGTCTACCTCTCAATACAGGTTGGACATGGCTGTGTTTCTAAACAATTTTGTAATGAATGATACATGATTCCTCAGCATATCTTTTCACGGAGCACTTAGCTTTGCAGTGTTAATTAACAGAGCATCTCACACAGCTCAACATGCACACACACATGTGAGATTCATGAGGGCTGTCCTGAGAAAATTCTCATTGACATTAGAACATTCTAACATATTAGTGTCAGAATCCCTTGTGATTAGACTTGAACCTTGTGATCAGAATTTGACAATCCACGTGTTAGTGTCTGGACATTTAAAATCGTTTCTGTCGCTATTTGTCTCTCAGTTATAGAGTATTTAGATATGTGCCTACTGGCCTGCATTCAGACATGCTTATCTTCAGTACACATGGAGTATAAATAAATATTTGTGGAGGGAGTTAGGTAGAAAATGCACAGGTACACTGGCTTATTTTCTATGGGAAAACTTCTGAATTTTCTTCAGGTGTCCACAGGAAGCAAAAAGAAAAGAAAAACCCGTATCACAGATCATGAGGCATCTTCCCAGTACATTAACCACATACCAACTAATTAGTGACCCAAGAGGGACAGTATCTCAGAGGGAACCCATGACGATTTTATTACACTCATTTGTGTGCATAGCAGCCCTATTTTGATCCTTTTTGTACCATTAGTGCCACCTGCTCCTGCCCAGAAAATAGTTCCCTGAGTAAAAGAATCCACAATCCCCTTTGTTATCCACAACCTCACCATACATCCACATACTCTATCACTTAATAACAATGTGAGGGAACTTTGGGTCTTTTTACCATCAACCAATTCTCTACATGCCCTGCCACCCCACCCCGGTACCACAAATTCTCCATCAGGCACTTCCAGGAAGTAATCCTGCAGGGCCAGGGAGCATAGGCAGAATTCTGGGATCACCCAGAATCAGGCATAATAGAATCCTTCCATGGGCTGTGATGAGGTGCAGAACAAAAGGGCGATGATATTTAGTGCAGCAAAAGCAAACTTCACATTCAACCAGCATCTTTCCCTTGAGTACATCATACACTAAACATGAACTCATTTGCACTGCCAATACCCCCATGAGATAGACAGCCAAGCAGGCATCATCTTTTTCATTTTCAAGAAAGGATACCAAGGCAAGTGGAGGCGAGATAATGTGTCCAAGATCACACAGCTAATCAACATTCACTATCTTTTGATGACCTAATCAAGGTTCATACACTTTTTCCATTATTCTCTTGATTCTTTTCATTTCAGCAACAATAAGATGTAACCAGGTGTCCAGCAGAAATTCCAGTACATTAACCACATGCCTCTACATCTACCCACTGAGTAAATTGAGAAGTTGAAGTGTAGGACATGGGCAGGAGGAGGCTGCCTGTGTAGGGAATAGAGTCCAAATTGACTCAAAGGGAAATGGGACATCTTCCAAATGCCCAGAGAGCACCAGTGGCCCATTTTCAGAGCTGAAAGTCATCTTGGGCTCTATCTATCCTGAGGCAGGATTCCCTTCTCCAATCACACATTGCCCTGTGCCATACACATTTCTGTGAGACTCTTCTGAGTAGTCAGAGGGTTCCAAGAAAACACTCCAGTGGAATTTGGGATACTCCTTTATAGACAATGATGAAATGTTACAGTGGATATTCTTCTCGAAATCCCTATTTGGAAGAGAAGCAACTCTAGATTAATAGAAGGTTCTCACTCTCTTCACAAGGAGGAGGAGGAGCAGGTCCTCAGAAGCCCTGAAATCAGAGTTTTCTAACCTGAGGGGTCCTTTCCTTGACACACCCCACTGCATGTGCAGGTGTCATCTGTCCCTTACCACCACCTGTGAGGACTGGGGCCCAGAACACTCATGTAAGAGGTTGCTCTGGTGACTGCTTTTTCCATAAGTAATTAATGTGTTTTTATATTCCAATTCAGGTCAGTATATATACTAACAGTAGTGTGTGTGTGTGTGTGTGTGTGTGTGTGTGTGTCCATATGTATTTGGGCATACATATGGATATATACACATGTATATACCTAATATATGTGGATATGTACACATACATATATTTATCACACATGTGTATATGTACACCATATCTATGGATAGATATGCACACATATACATTAACCTCATGTGTGTATAATCACACACACATATGGATATGGTATATAACTGTGTCAGACTAACTTGTTAGCTTGCAAGTAGGCTACAGCTCTACCCATCAGTTTCTGACTTGAACAATCCTAAATCTCAGATCAGTCTTCTTTGCACTCACTGCAATGTGTTATCAAATCCTCTTTCAACCCTTTCTGTATCCTAAAGTGACACCTGCTCCTTCCCAGAAACTAGATCCATAAGTTAAAGTATCCACGATCTCTTTTTTTATTCATAACCTCATCACACCCTGCACCGGTACCCCCTATTACTCAATTACAGTGTGAGGGGCCTTTGGGTCTTTTCACCATCAACCCACTCTCTACATATCCCACACTGTATCACAAATCCTCCATCAGGCACTTCCAGGAAGTAATTTGCAGGGTCGGGGAGGAAAGGCAGAATGCTGGGGTGACCCAACCCTTCCATGAGCTGAGATGATGAGAACAAGAAGATGATGACATTTAGTGCAGCAGAGCAGGGAAAAAAGAATAGAAATGAGAGATTGTAAGAAAGGAAGAGAAAGCCAGTCTGAGGAAGCGTGAGAAATGGCATATGCACAGAGAAGCTATGAAGATAGAATAGTGTGGTAGAGACAGAAAATTAGTAAGCTAGATTTTTCAAGTATGAAGCCAAACACAGTATTATAAAAAAATCCCTCCCCAAATACTTGAGCCAGTGAATCAGAAAAGCCCTCACACACTCACATTTTCCTTAGGGTCCCCATTGAACATATGAGAAAACCAAGGCATAGAGAGAGAGCTAAGCAGGACTATTAGCCTGCCTTAGTCAATTGCTCAGACAAGCCTCGGGGAAGCAAATGAGCAGCTTTCGGTGCCTTCCTTTATGAGATTTATTTTCTCCCCCAATTCTTACAGAGATGCTGTCACTGGGAGCCTCTGATTTGAGGTCTCCTATGGTAAGAGGGGGAGTTTGTCACAAGCAGAAAAACAAGAGTGGCTTTTGCCCTGAAATGTTTACAAAGGACAGACCATGCCAGACACACTGGGCGCCACTGACAGGCCTGAGAAGAGGCAGGATGGACAGCAGTGGCCTGCTGAACACTGTGTGTTTAGATAGTCAGCAAGACATTTGATGTGCATCAGGAAATTATACTTGCAAATTTATTCAAATTGACTAAGAGAAGACCACAGCTTTCCTTAGCTAAAACCACAAAACTGTAAAACAGGAGAAGCAGAAGAATATTCAGAGAGCAAAACCTGGAACTTGGAGGAGGTTCAGAGGGTCATCCAGGCCCCTGAGGAGCCAGTGCAGCTTCATGAGTTGGGTTTCAGGCCGAAGGAGAGAGAATAACTGCCCCCTATGGACAGGGATGGCTGGCTGCAGAACTCTCCACAAATCAATGAACTCCCAAGGGCCTTCTCTATGGAATGGGGACAGTGGTACTTAGTAATGGACCTCGTGGAGCTATTGCTTGGAAAAGAATAAAAATGTTCTGAAGGTACTTGGTAAATACAAAGTGCTGTACAAGTGGCAATAATAACGTCAAATTTTATTTAACATCTTCATTTAGTACTCGGAGTAGAGCAGGCAGGCTGTTAATGAAATCTGCAGAGAGTACTAAATTGGGCACTGCTGGCAACAGTGTGGTTGGACAGGCAAACACCCAAGGGATACCACGCACTGTCAACAAACCTCCAGGATGGCAGGTCTGATCCCTCTCTCAGCTATCAACCGCCTTGCTGCAAGGACCTCTGGTGGGGATAGCTTGGGAAAAACAATACACTGAGCCTTCTCCTCACCAGTCTGTGCTTAAATGACACATTGGAGAGGATGTAAAAAGAGGGACATGAGAACTGTCCTAGTGTCCACCCAAGAGGTGCCAGTGTAGCGTGTAGGGCCTATCTCATTCCTAAGTCATGATGGTGGCTGCTCACAGGCAGGCCCTATGATGATGCAGTTACATCACTTGGTGGCCTCTCTGGGAAGTTGATGCTGCTCCTCTCATAAGTTGGGGCTACATGCTTGGGTTTCAACACATCACACCTTCCCTGAGCTTCTGTCTTAAAAAAAGAAAAGGGCAGAATCTGAAGCCCACACCTGGCGCCATGTGAGCAGGAAAGCCAAGATAGCAAAAATCAGCTTTGCAGGTGCATGGCTAAGCCAGAAGGGCAACCCAAATAAGCCTCTGGCAGGACCCAAACTCCTTACCATGCCTTACACGGCTCTTTATGACCCGTCCTTGCTTACCTTTCTAGCCTTTCCTCTCACCACCCACAAATAACACTCCAGGCATGCTAAGCCATGTGTAGTTCCTTAATGATATGTACACACTTCCCTCTGCTTATTCTTCTTTTCCCTCCTTGATGACTAAATCAGCTCTCAGCTCTCTCACAACTGCACTGAATACTCATCTTCTATGCACCCACAGCACCTTAGATCCTGACTCAACAATTATCTTTTGACTAGAGGCTCGGTGCACGAAATTCGTGCATGGGGTGGGGGCCTCAGCCCAGCCTGCCCCCTCTCACAGTCGGGGATGCTCCCCATGGTAGGTTGCTCCCCTTAGGTTGCTCCCCACTCTGTGGGAGGCAACCAATCTGATCAGGGGAAGATGCCGCCCCCATCACCCCACTGCTGCTGCCACTGCCAGCCACTGCAGCCACCAAGATATTTTTATGAACACGGACTCCAGTCCCTTCACCATGAAAAAATGACAACATTCTTTAGGCATTTTCAAGATATGTCTTTCATAGGATATGACATTTCTTTTTTTCTTTTTCTTTTTTTTATTCTCACATCAGGATATTTTCCCATTGATTTTTAGAGAATGTGGAAGAGAGAGGGAAAGACAGAGAGAAACATCAATGTGAGAGACACACTTCGAATGGTTGCCTCCTGCATGAGCCCTGACCTGGGCCCCAGCCAGGGAGGAGTCTGCACCCTAGGTACATGTCCTTAATCAGAATCAAACTCAGCCCCCCTGCAGGTTTGTGTCTCTGCTCTGGCCTCAGCAGATAAGCTCCATGGGGCTGGGGCTGAGTGTTATTCTCTCCAGCTCTAGGGCTAGGCACAGGCTGTCCTATCTGTTGTTCTTTCAGGCTCTGGGCCTGTGCCAGGTCCCTTCTCCTGAGCTGGTTGTGACCTTTATGGCATCCTGGCCTAATTTGCATATATATAATCTTCTCCAAGCTAGGCACTGTGAAAAGGATATGGCATTAAACAAGGCACACAATTCCTATCTTTCAAGAGAGAGTGGTTCTCAAACCTGATGATATGTTAGAATCACCCAGGAAGCATTTTAACAATATCAATGCCATTTCAATTTAATTGGTCTGGAGTGGGGTCCTGATAATGCTCAGCAATGGCAGTGTCTGGAGTTATTTTGGAAGATGTATAAAATACTGATGCCTTGTATTCCTACAAAATATCTGAGAGTGAGGCCTGGACATAGATATATAGGCATTTTTTTTAAGTCTCCAAGAGATTCTAGTCTATGGCCATGATTGAGAGTCATGGAAGAATAGAAATAAACACTTATCCTATTGCTAAGAATGGTCTGTTTACTTACCTACATCTGTACTTATCTATGAATTTCTTGAAAGCTAAGATCTTATCTAAGATACTGTTTTCAGTACTTGACATTGAACCTGGCACACAGTAGATAATCACTAAATATTTACTGAAAGAAGAAAGGGCAAACACAATGTCCTTGGTTCAGCAGTGTATTAGTATCCTAAGGCTGTCATATCAAAGTACCACAAACTGGGTGGCTTAAAAGCCAGAAATTTATTATCATGATTCTGGAAGCTAGAAGTCCAAGATGAAGGTATTCCAGGGTTGGTGCCTTCTGAGGGTTATGAGGGAGAGTCTGTTCTGTCTCTCTTGTAATGTCTGGAAGTTGCTTGCAATTATTGGTACTGCTTGGCTTATAGATGCATGACTGCAATTTCTGGCTTCATGCTCAGCTGGCATTCTCCCCTGTGTGCATGTCTGTCCCTGTTTTCAAATGTCCCCTTTCATAAGGAAACCAGTCATATCAGATTAGAACCCACCCTTCTGACCTCATCTTATCTCGATCATCAGTAAAGACCCTACTTCCAAACAAGGTAACGTTCACAGATACTTTGGGTTAGCACTTCAATATCTTCTGGGAGGTCACAATTCAATCCATAACAAGTGGGAATGCTTTCTTGTGCTGGAAGAAGGAGGGAAAAGTGGACAAACTCAGTTATCTTGGTTGAGCGATATGCTTCCTTATGCTGAATCACAGCTCCCGGTTCACAGCTCCCTGTTCTAACTTGACTTCAATCAAAAGTTCCAGCAATTCTTTGCTAAGCAAAAAAGCACAAAGTAGGCTGACCATTGGCAAAATGGTGAACTAGCAAACATTGTCTGCCCTCTCTCCTCCCAAGGCACCTTGCCTACATTCCACTTCTGGATCAGTTTAAGGTATGGAGCTGTCTGCTGCATCCAAACAAGGAGACACACACTTCTGTGTAAGATAGCATGTGATTTAGTGTAATGCATTGCCCTCCTGGGAATATTGGGAATTTAATTAAATATTCATGGGTTAAAAAAACAACACTAGCAACACTAAAAAAGAATAAATCCCAAGAGTAGAAATGGAGGCTTTTTCATCAGGAGAGGTCTAGAAAAATGGGAGAGGACAAAAGAGAATTTCTTGCTGACACTCACTCTCTTCATCTGACTCACCTTTTTAACCTGAAACACACAGGACTCATTAGAATTGCCTCCTGTAAGTTGTTCTAGGTCATTCTAGAAAATATAACTTCTATTCCACATTGTATCCAGACACCATCAATGCTTACTGACCATATTCTATGAAGGAGCCCTTTATTTTTTTCCTCTAATGGGAACTCACTTGACTTACACTCAACTGCACAAGTTCCTAGCAGTGCTCCTAGGAGCCAGAACTCTTTCGACCTGTCCCAGTGGCAGCCAGTGCTGGCTGTGTCCCTGCTCTGGGCACTGTCCCAGTGCCACTCTTTAGCAAATTTATTACCAGTTGCTTAAGCCACAGCTGCTAAGCTGGGGTGGGCATATTAATAGACCCCAATTTGTGAGGAAACTTTTTTCCAATGTTTCTGGGGATTTCAGTTTCATTTAACCAGCTCTCAACTCTTCAGTTATTCTCACCAAAGTTATCAGCCAATTCTGAAACACTGTGACTTATGACTGACAGTTATCATGAGAGATGATAATGTGGGGGATCTAGAAGGTTCTGCACATTTTCCTCATAGCAAGGAAAAAGTATGAGACCAGGAGCCATAAGATATGGATTCTCAGCATGGATCAGTCACCAGCTGGGTGTCATTGGGAAAATCACTTCCCTCCTCTCATCCTCAGTGTTATCAGATGTTAAATGGGGATATTAATAGTCATGCACCCTTTTAAGTACTTTAAGTGCATTAAACTGCTTAGTGCTCCAAACAGCCCTGTGAAGTAATACTATTATATTCTACTTTAAATAAGGCAGAAAACATGATTAGATTCCTTGGGAATGCTTTATCAAGAATATTATTTTTCTAACATAACAATTGCCCATCAAAAATTACTTTAACGTGGAATGCATAACATGTTAATAAAATGTAAGTAAAGAAAAAACTAGTGCTACTCTCTTGTATTGGTATGTAATGCTCAGGTTTATGCATCAAAATAAACATCTATTAAATATTCCTGTTTAAAAAAAAAAAGATTGATGCACAGAGTATTAGTTTGCCTGAGTTCACACCACTAGTAACAAGTGAGCTGAAATTTGAACCAGGTAATCTGGCTCCACCTTCTTTTCCCTTGAACACTATGCTATAAAAATGGCATCATAATAAGATTACCACATCATCAGAAGTAGTAAAGATTAAATGAGATAGTGCCCCTGTGAACTTGGCAAAGTATTAAATAAATGTTGAGTTTTAAAAATTATATCATGGAGTAGGATCTCAATCATTGTTGGGCAGGTGGGTGGCTGGAGCTGCCTGGAAGTCTCTTCCTGAGGATGCAGCCCATATTTTGCTAGACTCCACTGTTTCCCCAACTTGATGAAGAAATGTGTAAAGAACAATCCCACTGGAGTTTAGAGAAAAATGTCCAGTTGAGCTAATGCACAACCCCATTCTGATGCCTACAAGATAAAGGTGTTCTTAGAACAGCTGGAGAGAGTGGTAAGATTTTCTAATTGAAAAATAGCTCCCCTATCTAGACGCAACCCTGCATAACATGCTGCCATCTTGGTTTAAAGATTGCCCTCTACTTGCCTAAGTGGGATTCTTAAAATACAAATGCCCACCAGGAGAAGATGTGCAGTGAGTCCCATCTGCTGAGTGTAAGTTCATTCATCCTGATCTTTTGTGAGAGAATTACGTATGTGAACTGTGGATATCTACATGGGAAGAGAATACAGAAAGAAGGGGCAAAACATTATATGTGTCACAACTTGGCTATGGGCCATTTGGGTTTGAAGGGCATTGATTTTGTTTATTTCAATCTGTGCTAGAAGACAGCATGAGACACAGACCCGACTAAGTTTACAGAACACAGACCAAACATCAGATGGGTAGAGTGTGACTTCTCCAGTATTGCTCCCTTTTATTCTCACAACCATGCTGAAATTAGATACTCTCAACTACCATACTCATTGCCAGATTTTTTTTCTTTTCCTTTTTTAAAGGATAAAGAAAGGTCAGAGATATCAGTAGTTTGCTAGAGTCCCATAAGCCATAATCAATACATCTGGGACTAGAACTCAGACATGACCAATTCTAAAGCATGTTCTTTGTGCCACCCATAGTGCATGCACAAGCCACTTCACCTCACATGGCCTCAGGTCCCCTTGGTGGCCAGGTGGAAGACATAACCAGAGAGAGGTCAGAGAGAGCAAATGATGAAAGAGTCCACAAGCCCAGCCCCATCCTTCCCCTTCTGCTCTCACTGCTCATTAAGATGCAAAACTCCAGACTTGAAAGCAGCAGCAGTAGGTGAGCAAAGGCCCGGAAAAGAAAGATGCACACCTGCACACACACACACACACACTTATACACACTCCACATCAAACACCATCATTGGAAGCATGACTCCGCTGCCAGCCTGGCTCCTGTGCGGCTGAGAGGAAAATTATTTACAGCAAGGTCTGGCCTCTTGCGCCACTGTGTAATTCAAGGCAATTGCACTTCCAAATAGATCTTTTTGGAGAAAATCAACAGTGGCTTTGCTTTCAATCTACTGGAAAATGAAATCCTGTGAATGTATTACATAAGTCCACAGCAGGTGGAGTGAGGAGTGCAGGAGCCCACAGCTCTATGGAGAGGGTGAGGCCCTGGTCCTTCAAGCCTCCAGGGGCCCCTGCCCACCTGCCCCAGCTTACTCTGCCCTAAGCTATGGCTTTGTGAATTTAACCAGGGCTCCGGGGAGAGAGCAAGGTGGGAGTAAAGCCTACCAAAACCATCAGCTGAGGTTTCAGGGGAGAAATAGAACCAGAGAGGAGAAGATCAGGGAATAGTCCCTGCCCTACCCAACCTCAATCTAATCTAATAAAATATGGTAATAGCCACCACACACACACAACCACAAAAATACACACAATACCTATGCCAAAATCCTTTCCTTTTTTTCTACTCTTTAATGTTTTTTTTTCATTACAAAGTAAAAAAATCACATAAAGAAAATTTTGAAGGTATAGAAACAGAGAAAGATGAAAATAGATGGCCCACAACCCCATCACCCAAACACGATCATTGTTAACATTTTGATGGATGTCCTTTTAGCCTTTGTTTTTATCCATTTTGAGCTTTAACAAATGATTCCTGATGGGCTGGCTCCTCAGACTGCCTCAGGCATTGGGGCCTCCTGTCAGGATGTTGACTGGTGCACACTCAAGAGTTTTAAGAGGCTATCAGCGGTTCTCAACCTGTGGGTCTCGACCCATTTGGTGGTCGAACAACCCTTTCACAGGTGTTACCTAAGACCATCCTGCATATCAGATATTTACATTATGATTCATAACAGTAGCAACATTACAGTTATGAAGTAGCAATGAAAATAATTTTATGGTTGGGTCACAGCATGAGGAACTTTATTTAAAGGACCAGAAGGTTGAGAACCACTGGGCTAGATGATAAACTGATGGGCTGGATAGATAACCAATGGATTATCAGATTATGAAGAGGACACTTTAGTGGAATAAAAAGAGCACTAATCTGAGAATCAAGAGATGTTCATTTCATCCCCATTTCTAACATTATTGACTATAGGACCTTGGATACATCATATACTCTTCCATTTTTGGGTCTTACTTGCATCATCTGTAGTTAAAAATAAATTGGTAGAATGCATTAGAAGCCTGATGAATGAGTTCTTGTATTTCTTAGATTTCCTGAGAAAAATCCCTTACCGCCCTGTATAAGAGTATTTTCATCTGTACAATGGGAATATTAACTAATGAGGAGAACAACTGTGCTCCAACATGTCTCATAGCTATTGGGAGGGTCAAATTAAATGGAGTTTGCAAAGTGACTCATAACTCTAAAGATTTTTACAAGTGAAAGCTATCATTATGGTATTTTAAAAATAGAGAAAAATACCAGTGCCATATATCTTGTGAAGATACAAGGAGATGATAAATGTGATAGTACTATAAAAATAAATAAAACGCCATATAAGAGTGAGATGAAGTGATCCAGGGAAGAAAAAAAGAAAGAGTGCTATTCCTAAAGTTCTGACAAGAAATCCGGGATAATAGAGTGAGTGCTGAAGGAGCAAGAAATAAAAAGAAAATTATTTTTCTCCCTTCATTCCCTTTATCCAAAAAAAAAAAAAACTCAAACTTCAGATAGGAGACCCAAAGGCTTGTACCTTAGAGTTGAGAGGAAGCTGAGACACCTGTATCCCAGCTCAGTTGGAACCTCTCCAAAGGTAAAGTCCAATGGGAAGTACTCACCTCCCTAAAGACTGAGGTCAGTTTCATCCTTTTACATGGTGAAGCAGCAAAGTGGATAGAGATAGAGGAGGGGGTTAGGGAGAGGCATTGAACCACATTACATGCAGAGGAGAGCTACCCATCAGAAATGTGGGGGATCCCCCAGAGCAAAACTGCTAGACCATGGAATTAGTCACAGCCCGCCACCTTCTGGTGGACCTATATATTGCACTATTTCCTGTGTCCATGAATTCTAACTCTTGTCCCTGTTTAGAGTTTATAAGGAATCTTTTTCCAAGTTAATATTCTGGTTCCATAACATTTCAAAGACTAATATCAGACCAACAAAAACTATGATGACATTTGTCTTTATCAGCTCTCACTTTCTTCTTCAAGTTGTTCTCTCCAGCTTTTCCCTCCCACCCCCATTTAGCCACCCAAACCCAGTGTCTTAATTCATATACTGGTATATGTACTCATAACCTATGGGATCACCTTCCTCAACAATATTTTTTCTTAAAAATTCATAATGAGCCCTGACCAGTTTGGCTCAGTGGATAGGGCGTCAGCCTGCAGACTGAAGGGTCCCAGGTTTGATTCAGGTCAAGGGCATGTACCTTGGTTTTGAGCACATACCCAGTAGGGAGCATGCAGGAGATAGCTGATTGATGTTTCTCTCTCATCGATGTTTCTAACTCTCTATCCCTCTCCCTTCCTCTCTGTAAAATATCAATAAAAAATATTTTTAAAAAATTCCTAATGAAATGGGCATTGATAACATCCATCCTACACATTCATTCAAATGGGTATTAGATATCTACTATGTACAAGATATAATCCCATTGTCTAGGATCTCATATCTTTTGAGGAAAGTAAAAGTGTACCAAAATAACTACACAGAGCAATGAAACAATCAGGTGAATATTGAGGACAATAGATTCTCTAAGAACTTTGGAAAGGAAAAAAAATCACTTGTGGCTGGGGTGACAAAAGAAGGCGGTTTTTACCTTAAATTTGAAGATTTTAACAGGAGGTAGAGGAGGATATGTATCTGTGAAAGCCATAGAACAGCATAAAAACACAGGTAAAAGCAAGACCTTTTTTATTCCTGCTCATGAAATATTTTGACCAGAGCATGTCAGAGAATAATGGCAACTAAAGTTTATGTGATTTTATAAAGCCTTTTTTACTATTTATCCCATTTTATAGGTGAAGAAATCAAGTCTAGAAGAGGTTAAATTACTTGCTTTATGAATATTCTATACTAGAGAAAGAACAAGGATTCTATCTCCAAATCCCAAGCCATAGAAAATCTGATTAACTAAAAAAAAGGGAGTTTGCAACCATTCTGTAAAGGGTATGGAATAATAGGCTAAAATATCAGAGTAATGGTGAGATTTCAGGCCCCATGACAGTAAAAAGGAGATCCCCTTTGGATCCTGTGGAGGTGAGCAGATGTTATCTTTTTTGTCTTTTCTCCTTCTAGACAGGCGCTGACTCTTCCCTGGTCATTCATTATCTTCATTCTTAAAGACACACCCTACGCTCTACAACCACACAGGAGCTTACAAGTAACATAGAAGAGTTATTCCCTCCCCAACCACCACTCCCCAATTTGTTTGATTTTTATCAGTGTGTTTTATTTTCTGTTCATTGCATTATATGTGATTAGGCCTTAGGGTGCCTCAGTGAATTAAAACGATACAGTCAAAATGTATGATTAAAAGACTGAGCAGCAATAATAACGGTGTGATCATATCGTGCATTCATATCCCACTTTAGCATCTGTCATCTCATTTACTCACACAAAATCAGCAGCACTCTGAAACACGAATGACAGAATGCTGCAATCCAATTTTACTGATGGGAACATTGAAACAGAGAGGTTTGGCAATTTGCCTGGAGCCACACAGAAAGTTATTACAACTTTAAACAGATCTCTTAACTCCCAAGCCAACCTTCTTTTCACAGTAGTCCAGTCTCTCAGCTCAGGCAGGCTGTGGAGATGAGAGGGACCATGTTGTACCATCTGCTTCACCTCCTAGGAGCTCTCAATTCAGAACCATGGACAGAGATATCCAGACCCAAGGCCACTCTTTAATGGCATCCAAATAGTTTCCAAAGTCAAGCTCACAAATGGGATTCTGGAATACTGAACTACATCAAGCACCACAGAAAGGCTGCATGGGTTTCTAGAGTTGATGTCAATAATAATTACTGAGAAACAAGTCAGAAACTGGGACAGGCATGTTCACTGGCCTGATCTGGGCTGAGGTAAATGCAACCTTTAGGAAGAACATCTATTCATTCTTCACCAGGTAAAGCCTGGAATTAATTAACGATAAGTAATACTTATCCTGGTATCCAAGTGCTGGACTTTCTCCAATTAACCAACTTTGTTTCCTCCTTTTATGACCCAAAACATTGTAAAAGGAAAAAAAAACAAGCTATCAATTGTGAAAATAATAGCAACATCAACTAATATCTATTGCACTCTTTCTTTCTCTCATGGCTTTGGCTAGGCACCTAAATGCTCTGTCATTATTTTACCTTTTTAGTGGCAAGTATGTAATATATCTAAGATAGGGATAATGTAAGGAAAGTATTTGGGGACATGATGATGCTATGTTGGAAAAAAAACACTGAATCTGTAGTTACACATCCTTCTATAAGCCCTAGATCTGCCCCTCACCCAATGTGTGATCTTGGACATTTATTAAACATCCCTGAGCCTCAATCTATATGTAAAATTAGAGAATAACACTTTCATCCTAAGGCTGTTGAGGAGACTAGACCATGGATTCTTTGTAATGTAACCTACAGCAACTGGAATTCTCTAACTCCACACTTTCTTCTCTGTAAAATGGGGATACTGTCATTACCAACCTCATCAAGCTATTGTGAGGATTAATAAAATATGTGCGTATAGAACCTGGTGTATATTAAGGGTCCAATAAATATTAGTTTACTTCTTCTTCCATTAAAGGGGGAGAGGGAATGAGCATACCTTTTCCTACTTAAGCTCTAACTCTGATTTGGTTGGAATCTGAATATTTTCTCTCTTCAAGTACTTAGCTTCTCCTTTGCAAAAAGGACATCTTATTTTCTAGATCATAATATGACAGAATTACTCATTGTTCCTGAATAAAAGTATGGTTTACAATGGAATTCTAATAGTAGAATTAATTATGCATGGGTAGGAGGGAGACAATAAATGATGGACTAAGTAACTACTCTGTACCAGGAAATTTAAGCAAATTATTTCACATGAGCCTTATAACACCTCTGGAGGGAGAGCATTTGTTACTATCCCATTTTATACATGTGGAATGCAAGGTTAAATAACTCAAACCAAGGTTAATATTAAGAATCAGAGTTGAGATGTGAACCTATGTCTGTCAGATTCCAAGTCCATTTTCTTTTATATTTATGCCCCATTTAAGGAGAAAAACCATCCACTGAAACACTTAGAGAGAGAGTGTGCAAACATAAACCATGCTCAGTTGTGTGGACTTTCCCTGGCCCTCCTGGCCTAGAGAGTGATCTTTCCTTCAGTGGGATTTTACATCAGATGATGGATTTATGCCAGTAACCACCAGAGGGGGATAACAGCTGGCAGCATGAAGAATGCATGTGCTAGCATGCATGCAAACACACACACACACACACACACACACACACACACACACTTTCCCTAGCAGCCTACCCACACAATAACAGAGGATTAACACGCGCACAGAGATCTCTTTGTAAACAAAGACTCTTGAAGGCACCGGGCTTCCTCTCCCAGCTTCTCCAGCTCAAAACCTCTGATCTGAGCACAGCTGAGGGGAAAAGGAAAAGCAGACTTTCCTACCTCAGACAAAGGATATCCCTGCCTTGGAAGGAATAAAAAACAGATTGAATCATCTGGTATTATATTCAAAGAACATGGTGTAGACCATTTAAAAAAACAGATTTGGAACCAGGTGACAGGCTCTTTGAAATCTTGGCTCCACACCACCAGGTACATGGTATGCCCAAGTCCCTTTTATATACCTCTGATATCCATTTTCTCACAAGTAAAGGGAATTCCAACCCCCACCTGGCAGGTGAAGACAGAATGAAATGAGGTGAAACAAAGTCCTCTGCAAACTGGAGAGCTTATACAAATGCCAGCTGCCCTTAGTGGTATGGTAATTGTGATTATTTACTCAGCATGGAGGCTCCAACTATGGTAAGGCCCTGTTCTGCATCACACAAGACCCAGTGCAAGAGGAGCAGAGCTCGCAGTGTATGCAATGGAAGCAAAAGGATCCAGGGTGGTAATAAACAACCGTCTGGAAAGGAAGGTCCAGCTCCCCCCAACGGATATTTTTGTGTTCTTCCTGCTTCTTCCCATCTTAGAAGAGGCCCACCAGCCTATGAATTTCCTAGGGCTGCTGTGACAAGGAGGCTTGAACTAGGGGGCTCGAAACAACCGAAGTGTATTCCCTCACAGTTCCAGAGCCAGAAGTCCAAAAGCACAATGGTGGCAGGGCCACCGGCTTTGGACACTTTCAGGGAGAATCCTTCCCTGCCTCTGGCATCTCCCTGTGACTGTTAGACTCTGATTCCTTGGCCTGTGATCACATCACTATGATCTCTGTCTTTATCTACATATCACCTTCTCCTCTCCTGCCTGCCAAATCTCCCCTTGGTGTTTCTATAAGGACCCTTATCACAGAATGTAGAATCCACCTAAGAGTCCATGATGACCTCTTCATCTCTAGATCCTTAACTTAATTAAATCTGCAATGACCTTGTTCCCCAATAAGGCAACATTCATAGGTTCAAGCAGTTAGGATATGCCATATCCTTTGTTGGGAGGGGGTGGGACACCATTCAACTCACTACAAAGTGCAGGCAGAATAAAGTTAAATGGCACACCATGTGCGCTGTGTGATACTGTGTTGTGGGACACCCGGAATGAGATGCTAGCCCTGACCCAAAGAGGGAGAAGCATGAGATCTGAATAATATGAAGATCAGGAAGTAAGGTTAATTCTGCCTGGGGAGGGCAATGGGAAAGCTCTTCAGAAGGGTGACATTTGAACTGAGCATTGAAGAATGGGTTTTAATAAGAAAATAAAAGGAAGGGAAGGAATTCTGGTGGAGGAAACAGCAAGAGCAAAGCTGCAGAGGTTGGAAAGGGGAGCTTGTGGCAACAAAACAGGAAGGAGATAGAAGGATGAGATGAAGGAGGAGGGAGGCTGAAGACAGGGGGATCTTACCTAGGGTCCCAGGTGAAGCAGAGAGAAAGCTGGAAATCGACTGTGGTAAAGGGCCAATTCCACTCCACTGCCCCCTCTGAAGTGCTCTGCTGTTTCCATGTAAGGCCCGGCCCACACACCCCTGCCCCCTGCTCCCTGCTCCTGTGGTCTTAAAGAATAACTATGCTTGCCCAAACTACTCCTAAAACAGAAGCCCTGCCCTGGGTAATTCTGCCCCTGACTGGGATGCAAACAGTTCCTGAATGGGAGCTGGCTGACTGAGGACAGACAGACAGACATGCAATGCCAAAGCAGCAAAGCAACAACCCCAGCCTGTTCCCTGTGCCTCCGGAACAGACAGTTGGATCCAGTTAATTGAAATAGAAGCTTTAGGCAAAAGGATTTATCCAAACACCAAGAAAATAGCCAGAGGATGCTAACAGCATGCAAATAGAGGGGATGAGAGCCCTCTAAGATAATCATTCAAACTGGGCAGCCCAGGTGCAGACAGCACTCACGCTAGCACACCCCCTACCCTAACCCCTTCCTCACCTCCTCCTGGCTCTCTCCTCTCCCAAGGCACCGGGACAGTCCTGATTTGCTCTAACAAAAGCAGCCACAGCCCCAGGGAGCCTCTGGGAGGAACAGATTATTTCACCTCTTTACCCTAGAATGAGGAAAGCAGACTTCAGCCTTCCCCAGAGAGGATCCCAGAGCTTTATCTTGAGTTGCACGACCTCTAGGAACCTCTGCACCAGTGAGATAAACCCCTATGCCCAAGAGGAAACTTACTTATCTCCCAACAAAGCATCTCTGCAAATTACTTTATTTTTAATGCTTCTCGGGGAAGGGTATACACTCTTTTAAAAAAACTAATAACTGCAATAACAGTAATAATAATTCTCAACAGCAGCCTGTCCAGGCCTTGGGGAAGGAGGCCTGGGGGCTGCCAGGTGGGGTTGTGCTGGGACTGTGGGTGACTCATGAGCCTGGCAGGCAGGAGGGTCCTCAGAAACCCTGTCTGGTTGAAGAGATACAGCCGCCACCTCTCTTCATCCAGAATAAACAAATGATTAACTGTCTCATTAGCAACTGTGCGGGAAGACACACAACTCACATCCCAGCAGGTGGTGCAGCCAAGAGATTTATATTATTTAACAATAAAAGCAAAAAAAATGTGGCCTTCCATCCACTGCCTGTGTTCATGGGCCTTCCTGCTTGAGCAGGGCAGTGACACCCATCCAGGACAGGAGGGAACCGAAAGGAGAGAGCAGGTGCTGACATTTCAAAATTGGTGTTAGGGTGGGAATAGAGGTACAGCGTGTTGGAATGGAAGCAGCGAGAGAGGCAATGAGATGGTTCAGAAATGCAATACAATTTACTCAACAACTATATAGGGGCATTAACTTCCTGAGAAAGAGAACAGAACTGGAAATCAAGAGATTCCCATTTTAGCTCTGATCCTACCCTTGTGTGTGACAAGTTGGGCAAATTCTTCCTTGCTTTTCCCACCTATAAAATGGGAAGAAGGTGTCTTTTTTAAAACTCTCACCTGAGTATACGTTTTTATAGGTTTTAGAGAGAAAGAGAAGGAGAGGGAGAGAGATAAAAACATTGATTTGAGAGTGAAACATTGATTGGTTGCCTCCTGTATGCACCCCAACAAGGGATCGAACCCACAACCTTTTCGTGTATGAGATGAGAGTCCAACCATCTGAGCCACACCAGTCAGGGTAAGAAGGTGCTTTTTAAAATTACTATGTGAATGCAGGTCATCATGATCACTGCCTTTTTATCACAGTGTTGCTGTTAAGGGATCACACGGACTTCCTGGGCTCAAATCCCAGTTCCACTACTTACTAGCTATGTGACCACAGCCAATTAACTTCTCTTAGTGGGCCAATTGCATTTACCCCTTAGATTCAGAAAGTGAATTCCTGAAGAACACTAGACAATACCTAGCTCAGTGGAGGAGGCATTCAAAGTGCTGAAGATGTTACCATGTTTATCCTTTTTCCTTACCAATGCTCTCTAGTTTAACAAACTAGATTATACTTCGAAGAATTCCAGTTACGAATTCTTGCTCCTACCTCGAAGCATTTCTCTACTTTTCCTCACATCCCCCCAAAATAAGTATTCCAATGTTTTCTAAGATACAATCTCCTCTTCCCTCCCTGGGGTTTTGGTCCAAAAAAAAAAAAATCCCTTCTTTTTGCCCCTTCAGATCCTTCTCCAGGTCCCTTCTTTCTACAAATGTGATCGAGCCTTGCTCATCCTACAAACAACCTTCTGCCAACCATGTCACACCCCAAGCCAGCAACCTATCTCCCCTTTCCTTCTGAAGAAGATTAACTGATATTCCTTACTTTCATTCCCCCCCCCCCCCCGCGGCTCTCCTTCCCCATCACTCTTCTGGGGGCAAAAGGCACCAAACACATCCAGTTTGTCACGTCTGTTCCTGGACCCCTCTCTAGGCTTCAGCTTGAGTTTATGATGGCATGTGGCATTGCTGACACCCCCCTGGCTGAACTCCTGCCTTCTCTTGTCCTCTTGAATACTGCTCTTCCCTTGTTCCCTTCCTCTTCTCCATGTTCCCTCTGCCTCTTTCACTAGTTCCTCATCCTAGCTCTTAAACCTTGTCCCCCAGGGGATGGGCCTTGGTGCCCTTCCCTTTTAGCATATGCTACATGCTACAAAAGCCCTCAAGGTTGGTCACACCCAAAGATGTGCTAAGGCTAGGGACTTGGGGCAATACTTTTTGGCTGACAAAGTATTTTTTCAAAGGCTATAGATTGGACATATAGTAGACAGGCTGTAATAAATGAGGCTTAACACCAGGCCACTTCAGACATTATGTCATCACCCACCTTAGTAGATATTTGAGCGGGTGACTAGGTTTCTGCAGGACAGTCTCACCAGACACATGTCATCAGTGACTACTGGGCTAGAAGCCCAGATTTAGAACATTTCCACCATTATATAAAGTCCCAGTGGATAGCCCTGCTCCTGAGGCAGATTGCTGGAATACAATCATGACTCTGCCAGTTCTTTGGGTGATAACTTGCCTCCCTGTGCCTCAGTCGCCTCATCTGTAAAACAAGGATAAGAACAGTACCCACCTCATATGGCTGCTTTGAGGAAAATGAGTTAATAAAATTTATGTACTTAGAAAATAACTAATGCACCCTGGTCTATAGTCGGTAATATATAAGTGTGTGTATTTACTATGATGGGAGCACTAGTATCATTACTAATATGATCATTTATACTTGGGTCATATGGCACAACAAGCATTAACATTTAGACCTTTGTATCTTACCCATACCCAAGATGCTCATTTCTTCTCCCCTTTACTAGTACATCCCACTCACCTGATAAACTTCTACACTTCCCCCAGAGTCCAGTCTTTCTCTCCATAACTTTCTCTCCATAGCTTTCCCCCAAGGAAGCTCACCACTGGCACGATGCATTGCTTCTCAACCTGCAAAGGTGGTGGCCATGTCTGCTGTTTCTCCACTCCATGAGCCTGAATTTTAACTTCTCCAGGTTCTTATTCCTGTCATGCTCCTTTGAAATTCCTTCTAATATCCACTTTCTCCTTGGAAATGAGGACAGACCCCCATTGGGGGGATGGACTGTAGTATGTCAGCAGATGGAGCCTTGCAAACCCTTTCATGATGAAATGCATCCAGAAAGAGAAGTAATTGGGATGTTGTGCCTCAGGCACCATGTCCATCACAGGCCCCTGGGCAGTGGCATTTGTGACCTTCCTTTGTGACATGTCACACTGGCTGAAATGTCGCTATGTTGTTCATTGCTCAGCAATGAATTATTCAGGGTAAAGATGAAAATTTGTCCTTGAGTAATTTCTCAAATAGCTGAGTTGGAAACCCAGGAGTTTAGGACCAGGAGGAGAATAGAATGTGAGCAGGGTTTTGTTTTTACAGAACATTTGCTGCTGTCATTGCATCCTGGAGAAACAGTGGATTTTTTCAAAAAGAGAAACTTGCAGAACTTTGAAAAAGAGGGTTTGATGTGACCAAAGTGACTAAGCTGGAGAAATGTGAGCACCACTACTTACTAGATCTGTAACTTTGGCCACAGCCCTAAAGCCCTCCTGACACTCAGTTTCCCCACATGTGAAATAGAAGGGGGATGAGAAATAATATGTAACACTTCTCAACCAATGGCAGCTAGGACTACTGCTAAGTTCTATCAACACTTTCCTTCCAAGAGAACCATATAAAATGTGAAAAGAATCAGAAAAGTGGAAACCAAATAGAAATGCATTCCTGTGATATTAAGACTGAGATTTACCAGACCACAAGTAAGCAAACATGGGTCTCCAAAGTAACTATAACTCAGCGAGATTTCACACATACCTATTTGCAAAAGCCATTTAATAACCTGTGGAATTCTACAAAATCCCCTACAGAGTAATAAGTCAACTTTCCATAGAAGGGGTTGTGGAGAGCCAGGAAATGCGGCAGGCTTTAGCTAGACACAAGTCTCTCTCTATTTCCGGACAACAAACAAATAGGCCCAGGTCACTTACATTTGAGTGAAATTGTTAATCAAGCCTGTTTTCTTCTCTTCTCACCATTTATCTTTTTCTTGGTCACAGCTGCTTTCAGAGGTGGTGGTCTCTGCCTTTTCCTAACTCCAGTTCATTCACAGCCCATTAGCCAAGGCCTTCACTCTCTCCACTCCAAGGAAGCTGCTCTCACCACCACCTCCAGTGGCTATCCTCCACCTCCACCACCAAGTGGCTCCCTGGTTCAGGGCCTCAGTGACAAGCCAATTTCTAGGAATGACTCTTGCCCTTATCTAATCCCCATTCCCTTTGAGGGTAAGAATAATCTGTAGACAGGATACCACGGCCATGATTATGGTATGTTAGATGGTGTTATGGCTTGAATTGAGTTTCCCCAAATTCATATGTGGAAGTCTTAACCTCCAATATCTGAGAATGTGTTTATTTGGAAAAAGATTGTTGCAGATGTAATTGGTTATGATAAGGTCTTTAGGGTGGGCCCAAATCCAATATGATTGGTGCCCTTATGAAAAGGGGGGGTTTGTACACAAGCATGCATACAGAGGGAATGCCATGTGAACATGAGGATGGAATCTACAAGCCCCCTGCTTCCCTCTGGTCTTCTTACCTGTCAGAAAGAATAATGTCCTTCCTCATGCACATGTTCACAATTTTCAGCTCTCCCCACAACTGAGATTTTTCCTCTATTGGGGTCATAGCATCAGGAATGCTTGTTCCACCCAATGCCAAAAAACTTGATAACTCTCAGAGGCACATCTTGGCAGCCAGCAACAGGACAAAATCCCCTCAGAAATATGGATGCTACAGGCACACATGGAGGAGTGAGGAGCCGAGACATGTCAACAAAAGAAAACCCTAGGAGCAGCTAGGAAGATGGGTCTGGCAAGTTGTATATATACCAAGGAATAACCTGTGAATGAGCTGCTACAATTCCCATATGGAAATTCCACAACATAAGTCAACCTGATTGGTGTTCTGCATGTGCCAATCTTAGGATATAACTCCCAGAAGTAAACTCCTTTTCTTTCATATTACTCCTTCCCCAAGCTCCAAACTCACCTCTCCTCGAGTTCTCATGAACACCTCAAACACAGCACATTCAGGATGAATAAATACATCATCTCTTCCTCCTCCATAATGATGCAATCGCTCTCTCTGAACACCCAAGGTAGAATCCTGGCAGTGGAAAGGTTATAGCCTTGGGTTCAAATCCCAGCTCTGTCCTTACTAGCTTATACTGACTGCTGAGCCTTAGTTTCTTCATCTGCACAGTGAGCATGATAATAATATTTATCTCCAAAAGATACTGTAAGAAAACATGTAAAGGAGCAAATCTTTGAAAAGCATATTTCTCAGTAACTACATACAAAAAGGCAATGAGAGTTAAGGTTAAATATTGCTGCCATTATTATTATTACTAGTGGCCCAGTGCATGAAATTCGTGCACAGGGGTTGGGGGAGCAGGGTGGTTCCCTCAGCCAGGTCTGCAGCCTCTCCAATTGGGGATCACTCTTACAATCTGCAACCGCTGGCTCCTAACTGCCTCTGCCTGCCTGCCTGATTGCCCTAACCCCTCTGCCTACCAGCCTGATCTTGCCCCCAATGGCCTTCCCTGCCAACCTGATCTCATCCCCAACTGCCCTCCCCTGCAGGCCTCATCTCACCCCAACTTCCCTCCCCTGCCAGCCTGATCTTGCACCCAACTCCCCTCCCTTGATGGCCTGATCACCCCTAACTGCCTCTGCCTTGGCCCCTACCACCATGGCTTTGTCTGTAAGGAAGTCAGATGTCTGGAAGATGGCTGGTCGGCCCAGTCTAATTAGTATATTACCCTTTTATTAGTATAGATAGATTATATAGAATAGGATTGCTTAAATGAGAAAGCCTTTTTCAGAAAGAGGAGATGCTCTTGGGAGACAAAAATATATAATCCCTATATCTGGACTGATAGCCAGCCATATGCACTATACGTCCAAACCAGTTATTAAAAAATTGAACTGCTTTCTTACACCTTACACCAAACAGCTATTGCCCTTAAAACCCCTCCTCAACCCCCAACTTAGGTTCTTCCTTCACAGTTCACCAAGATCAGGTTCTGATTGTAGGTTTCTATGCCAGTCAGCGTTAAAAGCTCCACCTCCTGGGCAGCCATTGGCTCCTCACTGTTCACCCAGATTTGGTTCTGATTAGTCATTTTCTATGTCAGTCAGCATCTCTGGGCCTATCTTCAGGGCTGATCAGAGAGACGGGGCTGATCAGCAGTCCCCGTGGCTGCTGCTGAGGCCCAGAGAGAGAGAGAGAGGCAAGGGCTGATCAACAGCTGCCACAGAGGCTGTAGATCAGACCCTGCTTCTGTCTCTGGGCCTCTCTCCGGGCTTGATCTGTAACCCCCTCAGCAGTCAGTGGTGGGTTGTGACCCCCAAAGCAGTGGAAGTCAGTGCTGGGTTGCTACAGTGACCCAGCACTGATTGCAAGTCTGATTCAGTCTTCAGTCATCTGTTCGTTCGTTTTAGACATTACGGACCCTGTAGATAGATAGATAGATAGATAGATAGATAGATAGATAGATATTAGGGGCCCAGTGCACAAAAATTTGTGCACTCAGGGTTGGGGGTATTCCTCAGCCTGGCCTGTGCCCTCTTGCAGTTGGGACCCCTTGGGAGATATCTACCTGCTGGCATGCTTGGCCAGCCTGGTGAGGGGCTGATGGCTGTTTGCAGGCTGGCCAAGCTCCCCAGTGAGAACCCTCACCCCATGGGGGTGTGGCCAGCCTGGATGAGAAGCTGATGGCCATTTTCAGGCTGGCCCCTACCCTTCAGGGTTTGGGTCCCTACTGTGGTTCCTGGTCAGCCTGGGTGAGGGGCTGATGGCTGTTTGCAGGGAGACTGGCTGGAAACTGGTATCTAGAATTTATTTAACTTCTAAAGTTGAAACTTTGTTGCTTTAACCGGAGTCCTGGTCCAGTTGCCCCTGACAACTCAAGTTCCCAGTGTTTTTTTGAGCCCAAGGCTGGAAGCAGGTATCTCAGGTTTATTTATCTTCTATAATTGAAACTTTGTTGCCACAGCTGGCCTAGGCAGATAGGAACCTTAGCTTCCTCTATTGCCAGGGCAAGCTTCCTGCTTGTTCCAGCTCCGTGGCTGCCAGTCACCATCTTGGCTGGGTTAATTTGCATATGATTGCTATGATTGGCTGGTGGGCATGGCTTGGCTGGTGGGCGTGGCTTGGCTGGTGGGCATGGCTTAGGTGTCTCAGGGTGATGGTTAATTTGCATATTACCCTTTTATTAAGATATTTATATATATTATAAATATATAATATAATTTATATAATATATATAAATATCTTAATAAAAGGGTAATATGCAAATTAACCCTAAAAGCAGAACCACTGGGAATGACTGGTCACTATGACACACCAGGATGCAGACACTCAATGCAGGAGCTGCCCCTGGTGGTCAGTGCACTCCCACAGTGGGAGGTCTGCTCAGCCACAAGCCGGGTTGATGGCTGCCAGTATAGTTGTGGTTGTGGGAGCCTCTCCTGCCTCCTCAGCAGCACTAAGGATGTTTGACTGCAGCTTAGGCCTACTCCCCGCTGGCAAGTAGACATCCCCCAAGGGCTCCCAGGCTGCTAGAGTGATGTCTAACTGCAGGGGGATTGGGCCTAAGCCAGAAGGGACATCCCCCGAGGGGTCCTGGACTGCAAGAGGGCACAGGCCGGGCTGAGGGACCTTTCACCCCAAGTGCACAAATTTTTGTGCACCGGGACTCTAGTATATATATATATATATATGTGTGTGTGTGTGTGTGTGTGTGTGTGTGTGTGTGTGTGTGTGTACTAGAGGCCTGGTGCATGGATTTGTGCACTGGTGGGGTCCCTCTGCCTGGCCTGCACCCTCGCAATCCAGGACCTAGCGGGGGATGTCAGCAGCCCAGTGCACAGTTTTGGCCTGATCCCTGCAGGCCAGGCTGAGGTACCCCAGCAGTGCACAAATCTATGCACCAGTCCTCTAGTATGCATATAAAATCTTTGGTTAATCTCTTTCTGCTTCCCCCCCCTTCCCTCGAGATTCATCAGTCTATTCCATGTTTCTATGCCTGTGTGTTTGTGTCTGCCCCCTGGTGGTCAGTGTGCACTATAGTGATTGGTCATTCCTCCATTTCAGTCAATTTGCATAGTACATCTTTATTATATAGGATATATAATTATTATTATTATTTTATAATGTATAAAATGAAGTAGACCAAATAATCTCTAAAGCCCATTTCAACTCTTAAGCATCCATGAGGTCTACACTTAAAATGTTCAGATGGTTCTCCCCTGCCTACCATATGAAAACAAACTTATCCCCATATACACCCTTTCCCTCCCCTTCAGCTTTACTCATGCTGTTTCCTCACCTGCATGATAGACACTTATTTTTTGTCTAAAATCCCACCAGTGTTCCAGAATTCAATTGTCATAATTTTCCAAATGTCACATCATCACTGGAACCTTCCCCATCCCTTAACACCTGTTGCAGCATATTTAGGGGACATCACACTGTTTATGGCATGGATTTTTGAGGGTATGTATCTTCCCTACCAGTTGGATTTAAGCTTCATGAGGTCACATACTGAGCCTGGTTCACCTTAATTTTCCCTTAGTGCTGACCAGATTCCCTGGATCTAGGAGGAATCTATAAACATTATTTGAATGAATGACTGAATGAATGCAGAATCCCCTATGTACCCTCTAGGTGATAAAGAACTACCACCCAGGGGAGGTGCAACCCTCCCTTGCTGGTCTGTTTCAGAGACATCCATGTTTCCTAAATACATCAAATCAGGATTTATGGTGGATTTCAGCCATCTATTTTAAAATAAACTTCATTTAGTATAAGTTTACTAAAATTCTAAAACCCTTTTAAAAATTAGAAAAGAAGGGAGTTGAACACAAAGGAGAATGAAGCAGATGCTAACAGCACTGAACCTACACTTCCCAGAACTCTCCTTGGTGAACATGAACACTACATGCCCAGAAGGCACAACAATAAAATCAACTCTCCAAAGTTGCAATCCATCTCTACAAGGTCAGTTCCAAGTGAGTACCATCTTTGGCTCTCAAAGTTAGTGGATTTGGATTTATTGTTCCAAATGGTTTAGCAGGGAATTGTTGCCACCATAGTGCTTCTACCTCTCTGAACACAAGGATCCAGCCCAGAGGAATGATAGCCTTTAAGCTGGTGTGGCAGGAAGAGTCACCATGGACTGAGCTGGAGTACAGCTCACTGTGAGGGTCCTAAGATGGTCCTTGATGATTCTTTGTTCTTTGGCTACAAATCTGAGGATAAGTGATGATCAAAGAATGGTGTTCTGACAAGAGCACTGGACTAGAAGTCATGAGGCTTTGAGTAATGCTTTGCCCCTAGAAATATATTACGAAAGTCACTTCATTCTTTGAGCTTTACTTTTTCCATCTGTAAAATTAAGGGTTTGGGCTAGATTGGTGGAAACACTTGGCAATAGTTGAGCTGTAAGTATACTTATAAAAATACCACTACCCAGGGCTCATCCCCAGAGATGGACCAATTGGTATGAGATCCAGGTATCAGTGGTCTTAAAGGTGAGAACCATTGGGCTAGATAATCAAACCTTTCAGTTCTAACCTGATTCTACAGGAATATTTCTAAAAATGAGAAGCTTCCTTTTTCATCATGTGGAGTAAATCTGAGAGAAGAATCTTGCAGAAACCTAAGTGTTCTATGTGAGTGGAAGTATTGACAATATATTTTTATCTCAAAGTGGTCTATAAACCTATATTCTTCTCAAAAATTAATCATCAAAGTGTTTGCCCAGGCCTCCATCTCTGGTCATACAATGTCACATGGACCCTAATAAAATAGGGATTAGCCAAGAAAATGAGGCAGAAATGGACACCAATAAATGAAAGTCTTTCTGTGTATCTGAGCAGTTCCCCATGCCAAAGACTGATATTAATCATATTGGATTACTATCTGAATGAGAATCTATTTTCCAATCTCTTTTCCCTTTCAATTCCATATTTCAGAGATACATTATCAAGTTACATTTCTTTATGATGTGTGAATGCATCACACATATGAGCAAGTTTTGGCAGTTTGTAATAGGAATACAAATCCTATCCTAAGAAGAAAACTGAGGCACTAAGATTGCCTAGCAAGACTAATAGTAGTTATTAAGGCGGACTTGGGTATGGCCTTGGGCTTAGATTAAGATTTGGGTATAGGGTTAGGGATAAGGTTGGTATAATGGTTAACTTTATGTGTCAACTTATCTGGGTCTTATAGTATCCAGATAATTGCTCAAACATGATTCTGAATATTTCTGTTAGGGTGATTTGGGGTGAGATTAACCTTTAAGTTGATAGACTGAATAAAACAAATTGCCTTTCCTAATGTGGGTGGGCCTCATCCAATCAATTGAAGGACTGAATAGAACAAAAAGGTTGACCTTTCCCCAAGTAAGAGAGAACCTTTCCTGCTCAGTGGCCTTTGAACAAGAACATCAGCATTTTGTTTTGTTTAGTTTTGTTTTTCTTGTCTTAATACTCTAACAGAAACATCAGCTTTTCCCAGTTACAGAGTCTGCCTGCCTTCAGACTAGAACTGCACTGTTGGCTCCCCTGGATCCCAGGCCTGCAGACAGAGGCTGGAGGTGCACCATCACCTCTCTGAAGTCTCCACCTTGCCAGCTCACCCTGCACATCTGGGTCTTGCCAGCCTTTAAAATCACATGAGACAAATCCCTTATTTTTTTCTTTAAATACATATTGTATTGGTACTATTTCTCTAGAGAGCCCTGACTAACGCAGTTGGGATAGGGTTGAGAATAGAGTTAGGGTTACAGTTTGAATAGGGTTGAGGTTGACTTTGTGGCTTAGGATTAGTTGCAGGTGGGTGAAATTTTATGAAGAAGACTTAATGTCAAATAGTTTTTTCTTAATGTCATTGCTGACTTTGAAAAGAAAAAATGGAAAGTGAGTGACAATCAAGTACCAATGCTATTCTTGATTC
This sequence comes from Murina feae, assembly GCA_004026665.1. Lineage (NCBI taxonomy): Eukaryota > Metazoa > Chordata > Mammalia > Chiroptera > Vespertilionidae > Murina > Murina feae. The sequence goes on from PVJC01000547.1 coordinate 111,299, forward strand.
CACTGCTTACATTATGATAATGGCAATAATTATCCTTGAGACTCAATTGTGTGTCATATGCTATATTAGTTGTGTTGACTATTAGTTCATTAAATCCTCTTATAAACCCACTTAAATATATATTTGCCTATATTTTAACACAATAAAAAAACTGAGGGCATACTGACGTGAGGAAACTCCTAAATGGAAGGTGTGATGCTTGAACTCAACTCCTTCTGACTGCAAAGCCATTTTGTGCCAAAGCTCTGACGGTGATAATAAAAACTTGGTAGCATCCCCCAAAGTGTAAGAGACCAGGAGGACGATCTCTTCCTCAGTGGAGGGTTAGAAAATACCCCTGGCTAGGGGATTGAGGTGGGAAGAGGAAGATGTATTATCATTTTTTTCAGGGCATCAGTAATACCTGTGTTCTCTGCTGGGCTCTGATTTATGTCTCCCTTCCCCATGCGAAGCTGGAGGCTTCCTTTCTTCCAGGGGAGACTCTGCCCTCTCTCAGCCTCAGTGACAAGCAGCCTCCCTGTCTGTCTTCTGCTCTGTGACATCCTCAATGAATTACTTACCCCCTTCCAGCAACCCCTTCTGAGACAAACTCAAGATGCAATTGCTTTTCTATTTTTCTCCTCTTCAAGAAACCTCTTTCCAGAGACATAAATGCCAGTTCATTATATTGCTCTCAGGTAGAAGCCTGTGTTAAAGAAGCTTCGATCAATCTCTTAAATAAAGCTGGCCAATGACTACACATACTGGGGCTTTCTGCTCCCTAATGTAGTCGGCCTGGCTTCTCCTAGTCCTGCCAGCTTTGCTAGGGAACCCAGCATCTGCCTTCTCTTGCCCCCCATGGTTTGCCTCATAACAAACAGACTTAGAATTTGAACAGGTCCTTTTATTAGCAGATTTTTAACTCTCATTAGAGAAAAGACAGGTTACTAAATTTCTATTTCCTTGCCCAGGAAGTTGAGAAAAAGAAGTGAGATAACTTAAGTCAGGTGAACCTAGACTCCTGGGCCACCTTCTGCCTCCCTGCAAAACCTTCCCTTGCTCTTGACCTTTTGCTCCTCCCCAGCCCCTCAATCCTCTCCTCACTGGTGGTTTTAAAAATAGCATTCTTCTCCCAGGCTGACCTCCCTTCTGTTAGGCAATGCTGAGATCCTGCAAAAACCAGCAAACTTGGGGTTAGAAAATTGTGTTTCAAATCCCAGCTCTGCACCCTCACAAGATGTTTAACACTGTGGGCCTCCATCCATGGTCGGTGACCTGTGGTTGTAGTAGCATCGCCTTCACCACACAAAGTCTCTACTATCAGGGTATTATGTGAGGTTGGAACTCACATGCCTCTGTAAGAAGTCAAATGGAAGTGTCTGGAAGAACAGCAGACCTGCCGAGTCTATGGAGGAATCGTGTTTGGGACACTCTTTAAGGGGCCCCAGAGTCCTCCTCCAAGTCCTCCTCAGCCCCTGTTCCAGATTCCTTTTTACTTCCTCTCTGGCCTGGCCTTTGGAGAAACATTTAATTTGAGGGAAGTTAAGTGTGCTGTCTGGGAAAGATGAAGAAGATGAACTTTTGCTCCCAAGGCTGAAGCTCATTGGCCTCAGGGCAGGCACAGCCCAGCCCCCACCACCCACTCCCCACTCCCCACACCCTTCCCCACCCCACCCCACCCAACCCCACCCCACCCCTTCGCTGCCCCTGACCCCAGACATCACTTCCTGGAACACACAGGAAGTGCCCTTCTGGAGCTGCCAGGAATCAGGAGCAGGCCTCTCACATGATGTATATTTATAACTTCTTGGGCCTTGACTATGGGCCAAATGTTACATTCACAGCTAATTTCCTATTAATTAGGTGCTGCAATTCCTCAGCTAGATAAATAATGAACCAGACAGGAGCCCTGAAGTTCAAAAATGTCACAGACTGTGGTGCAAATAGAAGCTGGATGGAGAAGGAGGGACAGGGAGCCAAGATGGGAAACGGGGGAAGGGAAAAAATACACTATTTCTGAAGGTTGTTTCTGCAATAATGAAATTATGTCATCAGCCTTATAAAGCCCTATAGATGGCTATGTCGAGAATGTTTCTAACACGTACCTCTTGGGGTAAGAAGAGAATGCAGAAATGTGCAAAGTCTGGTCAAGGGACAGATCAAGGACTCTGCTGGCCTCTGAGCCAGTTTCTCTGAGGTGGTCCCTGGACCTTGGCATCAGCATTAACTGGTCCAACCTGAATCACCTGAGGTGGAATCTGGGAAGCTACACTTTTAACACCTCCCCCCAGATCACCTCAACAGATGCTGGAATGTGGGAAACATTACCCCAGGGTAAATTGTATTTCTGGGCCATACTACAAGGGGCTAAAGGTATCAGATAAAATTTATAAATATTATTAACACTTTACTGTTTACCAAGTACCTTCCATGTACTCCCTCCTCTCTTTAATCCTCACAATGCATTTATCAGGTAGAGGCTACTGTTACTCTACAAATGAGACTTTTAACAAGTAAGTAGCCTGGCTAAGTCAAGATCGAGGAAGTGGCATAAGCAGGCTGACTCATCCTAGGCACATCGCATACTGGGTCAGCCAACTCATCACAGTGAGACTCCTGATAAACTTCTGGGTCTGCTGTTCAGGCCAATCAGTAGATCCAGCTCCAGAAAGGCAGTGATCAGATAGGCCAGGGACATGAGACAGTGAACAACCAAGGGACCGGCTTATATAAACAAGATTCCAGAATGTCAAGAACACAGTCATGGAATCATACTACCTCTTTTCAAATCTAAACCCTACTCCACTTTTTTTATCCTAGAAACTTTGGGCAAGGCACTATAATTTCTCCATGCCTCAGTTTCCCTATTCTAGAATGATGATAATAACAGTAAGAACTTCATTGTGTTGTTGGGAGAATTGGAGCAGCATGAAGACTTTATACCTCCTGTATAAGCTGGGATCATTTATTGAGTCAGCCACTATGATTCAAACCTAACCAATGCTAGATGTCTCATCTTGCTTCTCCTCATACATAACACCTGAATCACCAGTCCAGCTACATTGCTTTTGTCCTGGAGATGTCTCAGATTACGAAGGCCAATTCCTTGATAAATGGTCTTTAGGACAGTTCCTCATGCACTATGAATGTCCTTTCACAAGTAATTAAACTAAACTGGTTACTGAAAGAAATGATCAAAACTCACTGTGGTAGGAAAACAGGAACTTTCTTCCAACAGTTTGTCCAGGCACTTCCTGAATCCCTTTGGGGCCCACAAGGATGAAGTGAAGAGTACAAACCCTAGTGCTAAAGAGCCTTCACACTAGAGATGTAAAGAGAAAAGGCCTGGGATCCAAGGGCAAACATGAGACCTAACCTCAGAATAGACAGATAAGATTGACAAGCAAAGAAGACATCTAGACAGACTTTCCTAGAGAGCATCCCCTGCAGAACAGAGGCAATGACAACACGGTAGCAAAATGACCAGATGGTAGCAAAAATGCAGGATATAAAACTTGGGAGAAGAAAGCTCCATCCCCAAAAGGGCAGCACCAGAACCTCTCACCCAAAGAGGGGTCATCGTTCATCTGTTCAAGAGCCCCCATGGATGTACCTCTTCCTTGAACCTATACTATGAATCACCTTTCCTAGAATTCACTAAGAATGCTCTGACCTCCTGGCCTGACTTGTATATATATGCTTGTTTCTGTATTCATGATCCTACAGGGAATATATTTCCTCAAGCAGAAAGCCTTCTTCTTGCTGCTAGTATTCTTTGTTCTTCAACAATAATACTGTTGAACCCTTGCTTATAGGCCTTACCTGGATTGCGCTAATGAAGTGGGCAGTAAAGGACACTTAAGAACAAGTGCAGACTTATTATGGTCTGGCACAGAAAATGACTATATGGAATCATATAGGTCTTGGCAAACCTGTAAATGTTTTCACCAGGAGATAAGAATCAGCTGTACCTAGGGCTTCTGGGCTTGCAAACAGCCTGTTAGTCTTAAGTTTTACTTAATAAGTGTCTCCTTCTCTGCCCCCGACTCTCCATCTCCATTATGTGGACAAACTATAGCCCATCCAAGGGCCAGATTATTACAACTTCTACATCCATGAGGCCCATGAAGACAACTCTATTCAAACTTCCCAAACAGTGTGTGTGCATTTTGGGTGGGGCAGGGGTGCTGTATAAAGAACTCCCAGTAGGCTATGAGTGTGGGGTAATCTGCTTACCCCTCCAAATGTAAACTTCAGTCAGATGCCACAAATGGAAGAAAAGATTAGTCCAGAGGCTGAAAACGAGTAATTGGTTTTGGCACCTGAATGTATCCAGAGCCCAAGTCCTTTTTTCCCCTACAGCCCATGTCTTTTTTTCCTGTCCTTGGTCTCCATATAAATGTGATGGAGGAGAAATTCTGCTTTTGCATTTTTAGAGAGGGACATGTCGAGGTAGCTATTTATTGACATTTTAAGAGGGAGATGCTAATTAAGCTGATCCAAACTCCCCCCCCCCCGCCCCACCCTTCTGGAAGGCAGAAACCTGTTAAACCAACACAACTCAGAGCTGCTAATGCTACAATTGTTCCACTTGGGAACAGTTTGCGTTTTTATTTCATGCTTCCAAATTCAGGTAGGCATCTTGTGATTTCCGTTTGTTTTTAAGATAACACCTTTGCAGAGCAGCATCAAACAGGCTGTCAAATTACAGCAACAAGGACAGGGAGGGTTGGGGGGGGGTAATAGATCAACCAAAAGACTTTTATGCATGCATTTAAGCATAACCAATGGACACAAAACACTGGGGTGTAGGGGAGGCTGGAGGAAGGGCAGGGGGGAAAAAAGAGATATATGTACTAATCTTTATAATACTCTATGTAATAAAAAAAAATGGAAAAAAGATAACACCTTTGCCATAATTAATTATCAGATGCATTTTCCTGTCCACATCTTTCTTGAAGAAGGGTTAACTCTGGGTTGCAGGATGTTGGACCTCACCATGAAAATGCTGTTCAAATGCCATTGGCCTTTCATTGTAAACATTTATGTCATCATCCACCAGTTTCCTCTCCCTGTTCCTCCCCCTGGCCCTCCCCTCCTTCTGACTTCTGCAAGTTTTAACAATCCCATTTCACAAGCTGAAGAAAGGAGGCAAAGCTACTACACAAAGTCCTAGTGCCTCTAGCACTGTGCTGCGCACATGATCTGCACCAAATAAATAGGTGTTGATTGGTTTTCTGATTGATTGATCCAAATCAGGATGCAGAGCCTGGGCTCTCTGTGTGTTAAATCATACTAGTAATATACTCTTTCCTAGACAAAAAGTGACATAATGACTCCTATGAAGTTTTCTCTCAATGAATACTATTGTCCTGCCAATCTACGTCAAAATATTAGGTCTCACCACTAGCTGATTCAAAAGCCTTTCACTGAAAAGCTTACTTGTTAATTTAATGAAATCTGTGAGAAACTACTATATGCTAGAAATAGGGGCTAGTCAAAATGATGAAATATAATTCAGAGCAGGTACCATACCTGGATATAAAATTGCAGTGATAAGAGTTCTGAAGAGCTCCAAGGACATTCAAAGGGGAACCTGGACCCCAGTCCAGGGAAGATTACCTGGGAGGCTCCAGTTGAGCCAAGACTGAAGGATAAAAAGATGGTACCTCAGGGAAAAGGGACTGGTACTGGCAGGGTCGAAGCTGGCTATGGACCTTTCTTTTCAGAAGGCACAAGACACTCTTCCCACTCTCCAGTGGCCTGGAGACAAGCCCTCTTGTTCACCCTAGAGCTGGAAGCTAAGACTTACTCTCCATAAAACACCTAATAAATGGAGCATCCAAGGCTTAGCCCCTCCATCCTGCCCCTGCTCTAATTCTGCATGGGATTAACAGCTGCTGTTTATTTGTTGTCTTATGGTTAGAAAAGTAATACTATGCCGTAATAGAAAATAGTTGGCCAGAAAAGTTCATATCACCTGGTACCCAGAGAAGACCACTTAAAAATGTGTTTCTTCAGAGACTTTTTTCTAGGGATGAATAGAAATACTTTTAAAAACCAAGCTCACACTTTATGGAAAGAAATATTCTACCTATATTTAACTATTAACAATATTCATGTTAATATTTCAGATATTAGACATAATAATTTAAATCTTTATGTCTTTCTCATTGGACCAGTAGAATGATTTTAACTGGTCACTATTTTGAATGATGCAGTAATAGCATATAAATGAAATTGCATTTCCTAAGGACAATATCTGGAGGTGGGAGTACTAGGTTTCCCCAAGCTGGGCTCTCCTTTTTGCCTCTCCCCATCAGCCATGCACAGGGGAGTCTTTCTTTGCCTATGGAGGTAAAGGGTGCTCTCTCCTGATGCCTCCACTCTTCAACATCAGACTCCACTCCTAAGAACCCATTTGGAAGGTCCTGAGATAAGACCAAGAAGTACTGCCTGCAGCACTGGCCCAACATCAGTGTCACCAGAGCAGGTGAAAGCTGAACCCTTGTCCTAGGGCCTCTGAGCAGTTCAGCTATCGGTGCCCTTCTGGCCAATCCAGGGCAATTCAATGATCATATTTCAGGTCCATGTGGTATTTCTTAAATTGAGGTGAACCTATGCGTGATCTTGAATTCATAGTTTTTAGATGAGAATATCCATTTTAAATTTAGTTCCTTTGCCTACACATTACTCTTCCCTCCTCACCCTGGAGTGGCGCTGTGACAGCCCCAGAAGGTGAGCAGCAAGAAGTTTTACCTGGAGGAAGGACATGAACACACTAGATTCTTGGTGACCTAGGTAAAGAAATGATGAAAGCGATGGATAAATTTTATTGCACCCCTCCCATAACATCCTCTTAACTTTATTTCAAAAGTCTGGCACTGATTTGTAGATTTTATAATTTCAATAAGTTTGAAAATCCACTAACCAATCAAGTTAATCTGTGAAAATATTGTTCCTATCCTCATCTGCCTTATCTCTCTGCTTACACTTCCTGGTCACCTTAGGGATAATGACATCATTTCATCTTTTTTTTTTTTAATATCACCTGCTCACAAGCATAAGGTGAGTACTCTGCACACAGGTGCCCCTCATCCCCCCAAAACGTTTGCAGTATGAAAGGGGAGATCCACTTTCTGGGCTCAGACACCTTACACTTTTCTTAAGGAGCTTATGAACTTTGGCTAGAAATGGGGGAATGTGTACTCCTTTCACCTACCACCACTCCATAGATACTTACCTGCAGATCCCTTATTTCTAAGAAGGATGGGAGCAAGAAACTGAGGCCCTCAATGAGATTTGGTATCTCCAAATCTACCAACAGGAAGGAAATGATCATCCAACATGATTTCTAACATAAGAAGGCATTCAGAAATACAGCAGAACTTAAATTCATCGGTGTGAAGACTTGCTTAATTTCTCACTTAATGCTAAATGTAAAAACACTTCCAAGCCCTACCAGGCCTTTGTCTCATAGCCATGTAAATATCACCTGCGCAGTGAATAATCACATTAGTTGCTAGCCAAGTATGAGACATCAAAATAGGAAACCCCACCCCTTAGTGAAAGAGAAACTCAGATTCAGCATAAAAATTCTAAGTCCCCACAGCTTCTGTGTTTCTGTACAACCTAAAGAGGTATTTTTTACAAATCCATTAATTCCATGAACATTTATTAAGCATTTCTGGGCCAATCAATTAAATGCTGATTGGTTGAGATACCAATATTATTGAAACAAGTTCCTACCTGGCCACAGTGGCTCAGTGGTTGAGTGTCGACCTAAGACTCAGGTCACAGCTCAATTCCGGTTAAGGCACATGCCCAGGTTGCTGGCTTGATCCCCAGGAGGTAACCAAATAGTGATTCTCTCCCATCATTGATGTTTCTAACTATCTCTCCCTCTCCATAGCTCTCTGAAATAAGTAAAAAAGTTCCTTCCTTTAAGGAGCTCATCATCTGTCCAGTGATAGAGCTTAAGGCATAAATAAGTAATGATAATGCAATATGACAAGAGAAGTGATGAGAGGAGAGAAACTCCTGGGCTGTTGTGAGCACAGTCTGAAAGCATGTGCCAATACTTGCAGGAGGGGTTTATCTTCTACAACAGGGGAATTAGCTAAACAAAGAAGGATGGTGTGGGGCAGCTTGGGGAGCACAATCCAGGCAGAAAAAGGACATGAGCAATGGTGTGGAAAAGCAGAGCACGGTGTGTGTGGGTAGATTAGAAAGTTCAAGATGGGAGCAGTGCAAGATGAGGCTGGACAGGTGGGCAGAAATGAGGTAATGCAGAATTTTGTAGGCTAAGCTAAGGAATGTAGACAACATCCCCCAGGCAATGGTAGGTTGTGATGGTTTCAAGCAAGGGGCTGGCATGGTTGTCCTTGCATCTCAGGTATTTCACTGTCAGGGCTGCTTGACAGCATGGTTTTCAGCTGGCTGGTGCTAAAACCAGTTACAAAGGTGTAACAGGAGCCCACATAAGAGATAATTTGAGCCCGATTCCTGGCCAGTCCTTATTTCTCTTTTAAATAAGAACCTTGCCTTGCGTCATAAAAGCACTTATCATTCACCTAATATAATTACTAGACCCATACAGTTTCAAATTCTGTTAAAGAAATTTTTCACACATTATAAGACCACCGGTATCTCTGAACTAGGCCAATCTGCAAAGGTTACAACAGTAGAGTTTTCCTACCAGCCTCTTGAGCCTGGCCATGGCCAAGCAAAGGATGTGACAGCTCCCATCTGGATCTATGAGCTTTCAAGTGAGTGTAATTCAGCACTGGAGCCCAAGCCGATGACATGCATTAGTTATTACTGTAAGACAGCAATTCGGTGATAAAATACAATATTGTCACTTTCAATATGTACTAAAAGTGATTTACTGGAGCTCATGGAGAACAACTTAGACGACTATCTGATTACAATACACGGGATAAATCACCCTCATTTGAGGGTTAAATTAACCCATCTGACAATTCCAGATCAATTTGACTGTTAAAATCACGGTCCCCATTCCCC